>JANAVB010015428.1:0-44867 GCA_029216955.1 Iris pallida | reverse complement strand
CGGGAGTTCAATGAACCTGGCTTCGTCATGAGGACTCTGAGCGGATTGACTCGGGAAATGACATGAATTGTCTGGCCCGAGCATAATGACGAGTCTTCTGGATGGCAAACACCAAAGCCAAGCACTCCTTTTCAACGGGGTTGTACCGGTGTTCGGCCCCGATGAGCGTTCGACTGAGGTAGTAGATTGCTTGCTCATAGCCTGTATCGCTGTTTGAGCCAGCAGAGCGCCAAGGAAATGATCCATGGCACGGACGTAGAGGAGAAATGGTTTGCCGACGACAGGTGCCACCAGGACTGGTGGGCTCGTCAAGTAGGCTTTGATGTCGTCGAAAGCCTTTTGGCACTCCTCTGTCCAGACATAAGAGACTCCCTTCTTCATGAGCTGAGTAAAGGTTGACATTTACCGGAGAGGTTTGCTATGAACCTCCGGATGTATGCCAGACGTCCCTGTAAGCCCCGAAGTTCTCGAAGATTCTTCGGAGGGTCCATGTTGAGGATGGCTTTGGTCTTCTCGGGATCAACATGAATGCCTTTGCCATGATGAGACAAAGCCTAAGAATTTGCTGCTAGAAACCCCCAGGAAGGATTTAGCGGGGTTCATTTTGAGTTGATGTGCCCGCATGAGATCGAAGACTGTCTTCAGATCCTGTAGGTGATCTCCTTTGAGGCGGCTCTTGACTGCGATGTCGTCAACATAGCATTCGACTGTCTTGCGAAGATGTTGACGGAAGATGGTGCTCATAGCTCGTTGGTATGTTGCACCGGCGTTCTTCAAGCCGAAAGGCATCACTGTGTAGCAGAAAATTCCCTTCGGAGTCCTGAATGACGTGTGTTTTACGTCATCGGGGAACATCTTGATTTGATTGTAGCCTGAATACCCGTCCATGAAGGACATGCGTTCAAAGCCACATGTGTTGTCGATCATCACATCGGTGATTGGAAGCGGGAATTCGTCCTTCGGGCAAGCAGGTTGAGGTCCCTGAAGTCGATACAGACTCGTATCTTCCCATTTTTCTTGGTGACAGGTACGACGTTGGCTACCCAATCTGGGTGCTGTTCCTCACGGATAAAGCCGCTGGTCAGAGTTTGTCCACCTCCTGATCGATGGCATTCATGATGTCCGGACGGAAACGTCGCTGTTGTTGTTTGATAGGTTTGGCATCAGGTAAGATGTTCAACCTATGTATTGCGATCTGTGGATCGAGTCCCGGCATATCTTCGTAGCTCCAGACAAAGACGTCGATATACTCTTTAGCCAGCTGGATTAGAGACTCTCGGTCTTCTCCTTCTAGGCTTTTGCTGATGAAGATGGTTTGGAAGAAGATCCGTCCCCAAGGTCTTTGCTCGACTTCGTCTTCGGTGGGAGGTTCACGTAACTCAAAACGAGACTCCCATTGCTCTCCTAGGCGTTGAGCCCAGGGTTCTTCTTGAAGGGTTCCGGCGCTTGGTCTTCGCCTTCACCTTTTTGAGGTTGTGCTGACGTCATGTTAGCTGACAGCACCTTCCTGAAGACTGATCCGATACTGGTATCGGAATCCCAAGTCGATGCTTCGGACGAGTGGGAATGTTCTACGTCTTCTGCGTCTGAACTCTCGGAGTTGATGGCGGCGTGACTTAGCCTACTCCCGTCGAGTTTTGTTGTAGTAGTCCTGCAGCTTTCCTTTGGGTGTTGAAGCCGGAGGGAGACGTCGACCCTTGCCGTAGTTTAGGCCTTTGTTGCTTTTTAGGTCGTAGCCCATCTTTGGATGATGTGCTTTGCCGTATCCGTGTACCGATAGACTTGTACTCTGCCGGTATCAGGTTCTGGCTCGAGTGGCGGGAGGTCTTGATGACGCTCGACTTTGCCCAAAATGATGGATCCTTCGTCTCGGCTTCGTGGAGGGGCTATGAAACAGACTCCTTGAGACGGGACTACTCAATTTATATATGGACGGTCGTTATTTGTGTTTGCAACGACCGTAGAGCGTTATCTAATGTATACATGGCATTCCAATGTGGAAGACAAGAATAATTAAAAGACACTATATTATTGATGAAGTACGAGATTTTATCCCGTAGGATTACATTGTCTAAGGAGGGTGCATCTACATCGGCAGAGATATATTCGCCAAGCTCCTCATCTGTAAGCACTGGGGCCGGATCAGGAGAATCTACCATAGCTTTGACTTTGGGGTCTGAGAGGGTTATGTGAGCCCTCTCTGGCATCTCGGATGACTGCGGGGGCTTGCCTTAAGACGCACCTTCAGAGGTGCCTCAACTGCGCCTCCTGTGAGTGGTGCTTTCCCCTGTAATTTTGCCACCAGGGGAGCCGATGTTTGAGGCGGCTTTCCCTTGAGGCGTATTTTCAGGGGAGCCTCAGGAGTCGGTGCTTTCCCTGATAGTTTGATGCTCATTGGAGGCACCTTCTGGGGTGGTTTGCCCTTCAGTCGGATCTTCAAAGGGGCGTGGAGTCATCTCAGGCTCCGTGTCCGGCTCAGTTACCGTCTCTGCCTCATCATCAGCATCGTTGGCTTCCTCCTCGTCAAGTGGCTTGTACAAGTCGGAATCGGTGAAGTAGGCTTCAATCCCTTTGAAAGGATCGATGTCTGCGAACTCCGTCCGGATACGCCGTTGGTGGATACATATTTATGTATTGGTGGAGCGTGGAAGGCACCACCATGTACTCATGTAGCCATGGTCGGCCGAGCAGGATGTTGTTGACCTCGGCATCCACCATATAACAGGTACCTCAGTTTTGAGGTTGCCGATGTGACACTTCAGTCGGATCTTGCCTAGTGGCTCGCTTTTGCTAGCGTTGAAGCCACTGATGGTTGTGTTGGAGGGCGCCAGCCGATGCATTGGGATCCCCAGTTTTGATAGCAGCGCCTTCGGGATGATACTGAGGGAAGACCCCGGATCGATCTGAATCTGGCTCACCTTGACTGAACCGATGTACCCTGTGTAATACAGCGGTCGGTTATGTCGGTGGTGCTTGAGCAGCATGTCTTGTTGGGTGAAAGTTATGTTTGGGATAACTTCATCCGCACAATGACAGTACACAAGTAGTTGGGAGGTCTTCAGGCTGCTTGACCTGACTGAGAAAGGATTCAGCGTCCTTCAGAGCTTCGCAGAGAGCTTCTCGGGAGTCTTTGGAAAGACGCAGGAGCTCAAACAAAGACAGGCGTGCAGGAGTACTGCCAGTTGTGCCAGTATGTCAAAGTTGTGGGGCTTGGCTAGCCCCGAAGTATTCTCCTTCCATAGAGGTATGTCGAAACGAGCCTCCACCTGCTTCTGCTTATTGGCTGCTGAGGGTTTAGACGGGCTTTCCTCAGGGATGGTGCCAGGAGGCACCACCTCGGCGGCAGCTTCGCCGGGCTGGGCGTTCTGTTGTGCAGCGTCTGCACTGGAAGTGCTTCTTCCGTTGAAGAAGAGACCGTGCGGCAAGACTGATTTCTGCCTTTTGATTTGGAGGTAGAGCATACCTCCGGTTGAGTCACCTCGGAGACGAGGTCGGGGTGAACCCAGAGGACCTCTCCTCGAGATGTGGTGAGTGGGATGAGTCCACTCGCATTGTCACGGGTAGGTGGCAAGTTCACCACCTCCATTGTCACCTTAGGGATGGGGACGACGCCATCTTGTGTGGTGGTCGGCGGTAAGGTGCCGAACTGAAGTGACACCACATTGGCTGACACCGTCTTCTCTTCATAGTCGATAGAGATTACATCGGTATTGATCATGCGCTGGATGTAATTCTTGAGGACGTAGCAGTCCTTGGTCGGGTGTCCGACAAACCGATGGTAGTGACAGTACCTCGGGTTGTACTTTCCCGACTTCATCGGGCCGCTTTGGGTCCGGGAGCTTGATCTTGTCACCCTGCTTCAGTATTTCAAAGAGTTGCAGGGTGTCTTCGTCATTGAATGAATATACCTCCTTGGGTCTCGGTGCCAGTGGAGGCTTCTGAGTAGGCACAGATGCGCCTTTCGAGGCATTAACCGTCAATGCCTGTTTCCTTTGCTTCTCGTCCGGAGTTGTTGGCTGCAGACCTTTTCCCCTTATCATCAAAGGGGGGAAGCTGACACCCAGAAGACGTGCATTGGCCGCCTTCTTTTCTGCGGCTTCAGCTTCGATGATCAGGGAGCTCCAGTCGGGAGGAGGAGTAGAGTTGAGCCAGAGCTTCACTGCAGGCAGCATGTTCATGCTGCAAGAGGAGAGGAGCGCATGTTCTGGCATGCCTGGAGGTAGCCTGAAGCAGGCCTGTCGGAAGCGTTCGATGAACACCCGAACCATTTCTTTCTCCTTCTGACGTATCTCTATGAGAGATGCCATCGTCATGTCCTTCTCGCCGTCGTAGAAGCGATCGAGGAAGAGGCACGTCAAGTCATCGAAGGACGATATAGAATTGTCGGGAAGGCTGCAGTACCAGTCATACGCCACCCCTTTTAGAGCCCCAACAAAGATGCTGGTGAGGAGCGCATCCTCCTTTGGAAGATGCCCCGTCTGTGACTGGAAATATGTCAGGTACCGACACGGAGAGTCCTTCCCGTCGTACGGCGTGAGTGTTTGTGGTTTATATTTTGGAGGATAAACCACCTTGTTCCACTCGAGGGGATAAGGCTGGGGAATGCCCATCTTCCAGCGCTCCTCTTGCCTGTTTTTGGACTCAAAGCGCTCCCTCAAGTCTTTGATCATTTCGACCACATCCTCCGTGGAGCTAGGAGTCGGGGACGGTGGTACTATCTGGAGTGGAGCGTTTGAGGGCTCCGACGTTCGGGGTGCTTCTGTGTCTGAGGGTGCCCGTTGAAGGGGTACACTCGACTCCCCATTGGCTCCTGGGTCAGGACCGGTTGAAGGTGTTCTGGTCAAGGCCGACCGTATATCAAATACTGCTTGAGTCAGTGCTTGTATAGAGGCAGAGAGGGTTTTGAGTCATCCCTCTAATGAGTCTATGCGCTGGACAATGTCCTGCGGCGGCGCATCAGACTCGGAATCATCCCCAGTCACGTATACTGTCATGACACGGCCGGGAGTGGATGGATTGGTTGAGGCTTCCCTCTCGGCCTCACTTTCATGTGGGGGAGTCGCCTCTCCTGGTGTTCCACCTTGGCCACCCCCAGCCACATTCTGGAGGTCATTCTCGACGGGCGCATCTGCATGGGCCTGATTGCCCTCAGCTCCGTCTTGAAGGGCCTCTTCGTCTCTACCCCCAGCCGTGTCCTGGGGGACATCCTCTTTGAGGGGCTTCTGGGAGGCTGACTTCGCCTTGAGGACGAAGATCCGCCGCAGCTGTGCTTTGGACATCTTCGTCTTCGGAAGGAACGAGGGTCTGACTACCCCCAGCTTCCTCCAAGAACTCTTCCTCGACCGAGTGCCTTCGAACACTCCAGAGGTGGAGACAGCTGCCTTGGTTTTCCTTGGCTGGCTTTTGGATGAAGACGAGGAATTGCCAGTCGTCTTCCGGACTGAGAAGGAGTTGGAGGTCACGTTGCATAAAGCAACCCTTGGCTCCTCTTCTGTTGATACCTTCATCCCGAGGCGATGTCGGAGGGGTGTGGATGATTGCAGCCGCTGGAAGGCTGACTGCCTTGGTGGTACTGCTGCCTTGCAACAGCAGTTGATGGTGACCATCGCAAAGTATGCCCCGTGAGAGGCACATCGTGCCTGTTGGTCGACTCTCCTGACCGGCGCTTGTGAGTGATCACGTTACGCAGGTCGTTGGAGGAGAGTGCTACCTTCACACCCCCTTCTGACGCATGGCAAGGCCAAACGCCAGGGTGGACAGGTGAGTGCTGCACCCCTGATCTAATACCAAGCAGGCATCACGATCAGTAGGGGGAACCACAACATTTGAAGTGACTTGAACGGACCTCAAACGCACAACCAGAGGAGGCGCGGGAGTTCAAGACCACTGAATTTGCCATACTCGACTTGGTTGTGCACGCAGTAGATGCGCCCAAGTGAGATAAGGACTTTGAAGGTTGACTCATTTTTGGTGCAGAGGCACCTGATTCGACCTTGTATAGCTTGCCATCGGCAGCGCGCGTGATTGTGAGCACGTGCTCTGGCCTGCTGCTGGCATAGCACGTTTATGGCGCATGCCCGTGCCGCCTTGGATTTCTTTGTACTAGCCCGCTGGGGTGCGTAGTACTCAGCATCATATATTCTCTTCGCCATTACAGCGAGTGAGTCTGTCAAAGACAGAGACTTTTTGTGGCGCATCAGAGGTGATGTACGGGGCATTGGCTGCGCCCCTGCTCCGTCGACGCATCTTTCTCGCCTGAGAGGGAGATGGCTGGGGAACGTGGTCAACCGCACGCTTCCCCAAGAGATGCGCTGCATCAGCGGACGCACCTTGGTTGCTGAGAACGTCAGCAGGAAGGGAGGGCTGGATTGGCGCATTCCCTTCAGTGGTGGTGCCCGAGGCGTCGACCTTGCGCACCCAGACACGGCGGGTCTTCTTCGGCTTCGGCAGCCGCTTCGAAGGACTCGTACTTCCTTCAGAAATGAACTCCTCGTACGCCTGTTGATTGAGACGCACGACCAGCATCTTGTGGGAGGAGCCCGCCTTCACGTCGTCGGCCTGTGACACGACTTTCTCGGAGGAAGAGAAAGAGGTCTCCAGCAGAGTCGCCAGCTTGTTTGCCATTAAATTGTTGATTGAAAACTTTAATACAAACATAACAGTGTTACATATAGGACTTAGATGTAGTCCTAGGAGTACACTTTTGTTTAATCTGGGTTCCTAGTGCCAATGGAGCGAGTGGTAATGCGTTGACTCCGTTGACGGCTGACACGGTTATCGATTCTCTGAAGGTGTAGATTGCTCTGGGTGCTGGAGCTTGCCGAGAGGGGAAGACGTTGAGTGTCTGTCTCTTTCTCTCTGGTGATTCTCTGTAGATTTTGTGCGTTGTCCTTGTGTGTGTGTCAGAAGGAAATGATCCCTCTATTTATAGCTGGGCAGGTTGGCTGCTCATGCGCGCATATGTAGGATGCGCCGGTACGTGGGACGCCACGTGGAGATTGCTGATGGAGGCGCATGAATGATGTGCCCTACTCGAGGGGTTGAATTCTTCATACTGCTGTTGTGAGCTGGCGCGTAGCAAAGGAGAAGATCTTTCTGTTGCTGAAATCTTGGATGAGTTGAGTCAAAGTACACGTGTCGTCGACTCATGGCTCGGAGATCTCGGATCTGATGGGGGGATGATTTGGTGGGATGCGCCTTGGATTGGGCTCATGATGAGATTTTGGCTCGTGACCTTTAGGAGTCACGAGCCGTTCTGGGCGCATGACTTTTGAGGCGCATGCAAAGCTTCAATTGGAGACCTCTTCTGTCTTTAGGGATCAGTGAAGGGTCTGAGGCGCATGGCTTTTGAGGCGCATGCGGGTTTGGGCGCATGGCCGCGGAGGCGCATGCGGGTGGACGAGTGGCCACGTGGCAGTAGCCGTCGAAGTAAAGTCATGATGATGACGCTGTGGACGCTTAGTTTTCTGCAAAAGCTGTCAACCGTTCAGGCTTGGAGAGGCGTGCTGCCAACTCTGTCAGGTCAGCATTTAATGTTGGTGACATTCGATGGACAGCTGAGTGGGCGCGTCGGTTGACGTTCCACTAGGCGTATGGAGACGTATGGGGGCGCATCCTCTGTGATGCGCTCGGTACAGGGCGCATCTGTGGGAGGCGCTTGGTGTTTGTGATGCGCTGTCTAGCCGGCGCATCCGACACGTCTTTAATGATGCGGCTGTTTCGCTTCTCGAGTGCTTTTAAATAGCCGTTTGGCTGAAGTCGAGGCGTTCGGTTCATCCATTTAATGTGAGTTCTTTGCACGGAATTCGGAGAGCCATCCACTTGGCGCATGGGTTTGATCTACCCGGCCTATAAATAGTGGCATGGAGAGAAGGTTGGCCTCTCACTCTCTCACGTACTTTCAATCATGATCTTGGTTTCTTGGGTGCATTCTGTTGGCGAAGTGTTCCCGAGGGTGAAGATGAGACGCCATGTCGTTGTTGATGCTCTTGAATGTGACTGTTACATCCAAAAGACGGAGTCGAGGGCTTCTGAGGCAGGCGGAAGGTGCCTGTTGCATCCAAAGATAGGGATGCTCGGGCCTCGTCTCCGTTGTTCTGGAAGGGCCGTAGATCGGAATGGCGGTGCTAGGCTCTCTCTTCCTTCAAAGTGGGTGTCGCCCACTCTGGTTGTGTTGAAAGCTGCTCCTTTAGCCGTATTTCGATTACGGTCTTCCTTGGTCTTTGGAGGCTCTTTCGAAGCCTCCCCTGGCCACAGACTTGCGGTGCTCTTCTCTTCCTTGGTTCCAGCCAGTGGGTTAAATGCTTTGTTTACTCGAAGCACTTATCAGGTGAGCCTGGCTGGAAGAGCGGCACATAACTGGGCTACTGAAGGGATGCACATAACTGAGCTGGATGCACATAACTGAGCTGCTGAAGAGATGGGGGATGCACCTGGTTGGAGGCGCATGGTATCTGCTGCACCTAATTGGCGGCGCATGGTGACTGCTGCGCCTATCTGGAGGCGCATGGTGACTGCTGCGCCTATCTGAAGGCGCATGGTGGCCGCTGGCTGTAGACTTAGGATCTTTTCTTTGTAGAAATTCTCCTTTGTACAACCTTTTTCTAGACATGTAATAGACTTTTGTATAAATAAAAAGTCCTTCTTCAAATGTCTATATTATTGGCCTTGCTGTGAAGTGTTCTGTCCGAGTTCTGGCGCATGTAGTGTCTGGCGCATGGGCTTTCTGGTTGTGAAATTCCATGCTTCTACCACACACACACAACACACACACACACACCACACCACACACACATATATATATATATAATTATATAATACTCACACCACTTATATAACTATAACCTAATATAGGCCATAAAAAAAATATACTCACACCACTTATATAACTATAACTAATATAGGCCATAAAAAAAATATACTCACACCACTTATATAACTAACCTAATATAGGCCTATCCATATGTAAACTATTCATACATATATACATATACATACATACCATATCCAACCTTTAACTTACTACCTACAAATCCATATAGGCTAACCCTCAATCTAATGCCATGCCTGGCTGCTACTTAGTTGTTGCTGCTGCTGCAGCTACTTGCAAAGCCAAGACAAGGCAAGGTATGCTGCTGGCTGCTTCTAATCCTGCTGCTAATGCCTAATGCTCACACCTCACTAACCCAAACTAAAAATTACACACACGCACACATCATGGTACTCACACATTCCTAACTAATCTAACAAAATCTCCAACCAAACTCAACTCTAACTCACACCTTATCTCCAAATCTGAACCAAACTCATATATATATAAACCTATAACATACTCATCATCACTAATATACTCTCATTAAAACCCAACTAAACCTATATATCAAATAACACATACAAAACAACCAAAACTCAGGAACTAACAATAGCAAACTCAAGCTAAACCTCAGAAACCGAGAATCAAACCTACACCATATCTAAAATCTGAACTAAAACTCATATATATATATATATATTTATATATATATATATATATATTTTATAATATATATAAAATATATATAATATATATATATATATATATATATAATATATATATATAAACTCAAAAAATATATATATATAAACTCAAATATATCAAGAAATCCCAAACTCGGATGCATCAACCAACATAACCCAAACCATATACAAAAAGGGATGTGTGTGCACAAACGAATGTGTCAGCATGTGTGCAAACTAGAGCGTAAAAAAGGGTGTCCAAACAGTATCCAAGCTCGTATCAAAATAGGGTGTCAACACATGTCAGAAACTGTGTATGTGCAGGCTCGTGCACATGTGTCGACCAACCTAGGGGCACGTGTGTCCAACCAAATCCCTCGTGATCGTGCCAGAGGGTAGCTAGAGTGTTAGGGTACGTGTCTAGGGCCCTGAGTCGTATCCACGAGTCACCGTATCGCGTGTCCACATGTGTATCGGGGACACGACACACACATCCACGTGTCACGTGCTCGTGTCCATGGGTAGCCTAGGTATAGGGATAGGTGTTGGACACCCTGCCTCGAGTCCACGTGACCTCGTGTCCGAGTTATAAACCCGTGTCAGGGCCAAAAACTCGCATGTGCACAACAGCACAAAATTCATGCGGGTGCGATAACTTCGTTCACACTCAACGAAACCTTGTAAAATTTTGTGAGCACATGGGCAGAGGTTGCCCCCATGTGTCCACCAATTTTCAGCCCAAACCGAGTCGTGTCCATCGAGTTATGGCACTCAAGATGCAGGACAGTGCATGGGATAGTGCACGGGCCTCGTGCTACGTCCCCGTGTCCGATTTGGACACGAAAACAGTGTCAAAATAAACCCTGAAAACATGTTTTGGAGTCCCCTCATACAGGGCTACAATAATATGAAATTAGTTTTGAAAAATAACAACTTTTAATTCTTAGAGACATTTCATCGAACACATGTTATAATATACGACACGCCTCTGATACATATATCAAACGGACACAAAATCTTACCAAACTACATCTACAGGTCTAGGGTACCTAGTTGCATGATTCTATGAAGGGAAATCAGAATTTAAAAGAGTTTAGAAGCATTTACCTATTTAGAGTTGGAATCTCAATGCAAAAGTCTCCAAAATGCCTCGACACCCAAAATCCTACGGTCAAATGACTCCAATTCTTTGCTAGCAAGCCTCAAGAAACTTTCCCTCCTCCCAAAGGTCGCAACGCAATTCGTTCAGTCTGATTTGGATGCGAATTGGAGAATCGAGGCTACTTTAAAGAAGGTGGAAATTAGGGTTTTACAAAAATGGCTTGGTGGCTACATGATGTGTTTATATAAGAGGGGGAACTGTGTTGGCCGGCCACATACTGGAATTAGGGTTAGGGTTTAGTCATAAGGCTCAACTACAACTTAAGTTAATAAAAAGCCTTTTTAGCAAAAGTCCAAAAAGCAAATAACTCAAAAGCCTAAAAATGACGTAAAAAGTTTCTAATTTAGAATAGAACTTAAATTCTAATCTAAAATGATAACTACGCCTCTATGACATGGTTAGTCTCTAATCATGGTTAGCTAAGGTTAAACCAAACTACTAACACAAAAGCACCTATTAAAATATTATAAAATAATCAAAAATTCAAAAATTACACAATTACCAAAATACCCCTATTCTAGAAAAGTGGTGGTTACAAATCTACCCTCAGAAAAATTTTGTCCTCAAAATTTAAGATGGTCGTACTCCTTCTAGGTCAAACCCCAATAATCAAGGTCAAGAAAATTCTATCTATTAATATGCAAATCATGGTCCTACTGGTCGTGATTTCTCAGTCTCGAATAGGGTCACTACACTATCTAGTACATCATAAAATATCCTGAGAGGTACTAATAAAATCACACATCAAGATAGGAAAAAAGGACATGAAGGACATACCTGCTAACCTGTCACCTACGGCGTCGGTCTCCTCGACGATCAACGCAAAAGCCCCACCCCTCTGGTGTTCGGCATGGTGCTGCATCACAGGTGGCCTAGCCCCCTCTCTCTGACCCGGTGCTCCGTCATATAGGGGTATGGTAGGGCAATCCCTGACCTAGTGAGCAGCGGATCCATAGAACAGACAAACCTTCAGCCTTCTCCTACAAGACTCCCAAATGTGTTTCGGCTTCTTGCAGTAGGCACAACTCTGCATTATGTGGTCCTGTCCTCGAGGTTGATGTTGTGCCTGCTGAACTCTAGCTGGGGCTTGCATCTGCTGTAGCTGGTGTGCTACCTTCTGCATAAAGGGGCGCTTTCCGCTCCCACTAGCCCCTTGTGAATCATCCGGCTCCTCTTGGACTTGAGCTCCAAGTCATCCTCTTCTGCCATGGCTCCTGCCAAGATCTGCTCGAAGGTGGCATTTTTGTCACTCTTAGTCAGCGACTTGACCTCCTTGATCAAGCCCTTCCGGAACCTTCTCGCCTTCGCTGTCTCACTCAAGCCCTCCACAAATCTGCCCAGACGGGAGAACTCCCCAGCATATTCCTCCACAGTCTGGTTTACCTGAACCAGATTCTCGAACTGAGTCTCCAATGCGCCAAGTGCTGTATCAGGGAAGAACTTCTCCTTGAAGAGCTTCTTGAAAGCCTGTCTGCCCCTCCGTACCAACTCTGGGGTCGGTTTGGTACTATGTACAGGCAAGGTCCTGCATCTGACTACCTACTGCCTCTATCTGGATCCCAGCTGGTATTAATGCAAGGCGAAAGATATCCTCTATGTGCTCAATCCAGTCGTCGGCATATACGATACCCTCAGTACCCTTAAAATCTCATGGCTGCTGTAAAGCCCACATATTTACTATATGATTAATATTTTTGTTTGTTATTTTTAATTAGATTATCTTGGGCTTAATTTAATTAAGATTGGATGACCCTCCATTTCAGCCCATGGGAAGCCTAACCCATTTAACCCAACTTACCCATTCCTCCACTCATCCGGCTTTCTCTCTCAGATCCCCACATCTCGCGCAGACCCCTACGTCCCTTTTCTTCTTCCTTTCACGTATTAACACTCAGAAAGAATCAGAACCCTCACAGAAGTTTTCTATTTCCCTTCTTCACTAAAAACTCTATAACTTTCTCCTCCCTCCACCAAATCCAAATCCAAGACCACTGTCGCGTTCGTCTCGTCGTTCCCTCCGAATCCTGACCCTACTCCCCTACCTTCCGAGCCCGTTCTCGCGTCTCTTCTGCGACAGCGCCGACCTCCACCGCCCGCAACGCACCCTACCGCGGCACCCAGTGCGTCCGTACGCTTCGTGCATGCACCTGTGCCCGTGTTCGAACTTTTGTCAGTTTTTCGACATTTCGTTCTGAGTCCGAGGCATCCCCTCGGTGGTCCTTCTCCGATCCGATAAGCTCCTGTCCCAGAAACTCTCTTTCCTTTCTGTTAGAACCCAATTTCTGTTCCGGCCAATTGACAAAATAAAGCTCTGTCAATGGGAATAGTTGGTTTAGAATAATTATTTTAGTGTATTTGTGGTGTGGATTAATTAATTAAATAGTTTAATAGTTAAATTATATTGATTAGTTACTTGTGTATTATGTGTAGATTCATTAATTAATGTAAGGTTGCTAATTGCTAATTAAAGAGAATTATAGGGTTTAGAAATTATTAATGAATTTTAGGTGTATTATTAATCTGTTAGCAAATATTAGTATTATATATTATTAGGATGACTATATGGCAAACGAGTTTATATAAAGCTTATTTGTCACATTTGGTTAATTTTAATAAGAGAAATGAATTTGATAAGAAATTGGTATTAATATTTTTCTATAAGTAAATTTTGGCCTATAAAAGGTTTTTAAATATATTTTATATGGATTTTTCATACCAGAGAGCAATTATTTATATTATTTTTCAAAAAGTAATTACCTATAATTCTTCCCAAAAAGTAATTATTTATAATATTCTATTTTTGATTAAAATGAAGTTTTGTCATTGAAAAGTGTTTATTTTATTAAAGGATGACTTTTGGGGTAAAGTATCAATGTGGTTAAAATTATTATTTTCTTTATCTTGTGAATAATAGACAAAGATGGTTTTTAGTAAAATCATACTTTCGCGTAATATGGTAGTTACACAAAAATGCTAATTTCTATAATACAATTTTTTCTTACCCTTACCCATTACGGTAAAAATATGTATTTTTCGCTAAATGATTATCTTGTCACTTAGTGTTAACAATCAACATACTCTAAAATATGAATATTTTTCTTGTTGATAACAAAATTTTGTGATTTGCAACCCGACCAGATTTAGCCTTATTAACCAGCCAATGTTGTCCTGAATAATTAGAGTGTAGTAAATTCTAGTTAGTAAATCCGGTGTTAGGATTATGTAGGGTTCAGGACCTAAGTTCAAGGACATCTACAGTCGTCACTACAGTAGTGGAGATGCCAAGGCAAGTGCATACTTATCTAAACTCGTGTTTTAATTAATTATTAATTTTATTGTATGCTAGAGTACTATATCGACACCTGACTCACGGGATCCCTCTCGGATCATACCGATTGCTTACTGAATCATTTACTTGACTGCTTACTGAATCATTGACTGGGGGATTAGGGGAGTAATGTTAACACCTATGGTCAAAGCTCCTTACTGAATAACTGTGGATAGTGGAAGCCCAACTCACTTAGGCCGAAGCCGGACCGTATTCATTAGAACACTTACTGCCTCCAACCCTAGCCGGCAACAGGATGTTACGCGCTCTAAACACTACTGTAGCTAGATTGCATCATTTTTACTTTTCAGAATTTTACTGCATAACTGTTTATTATTATTATTTAGAAAATCATATTTCCATAATAAATTGCTTCTTGTCCCATCTTGAAATTATTGAATAAATGCTGGAATGGATTTGTGTGTCCCTCCTAACTGGAGACAACATTTTTAGGTGACTGCGACGATGATGAGCTGGCTTACACTTCCTATTATGGGTCCGACTTAGGTTCTGAGGACTTAGCTAAACCAGAGCAGAGGAACCAGGAGTTCTAGTTGCACCCTTTTCTGATTAGTTCACTTTTTCTAAAGTTGTAATAAACAAACATTTGTGATGTTGAATACTTTTGTTTTGTCTTCATTTTTATTTTGACTTTAGTCGTATTTCAGAATATTTAATAAAATGTTTTATTTTTCGTTTAGACATTTATACTGCTTGTGTTCACTGCTTGATACATCTTACTGCCGACGTCTCACAACGGTGCAGACTGGGAATGATCCGACATGACATGTTTTTAGTGGTGGCTCATGCAGGTCAGATCTGTAAATTGGTCTAATCAACTTAGCCTAGATCAATATGTAGTCCTGTAAATTGACCTAGATCTAGATGAGACTCTAAGAAAATAGACTCTAGAAACAACTAGAACACCTAGATTATATTCACCCTGTTACAAAAATTGGGCCAAAATTATCTATTTAAATAGCTATTTTTTGGCTTGCTTATAGTCTTATAGGCTACCTTTCTTATGTTCGAACCCAAACCTTTTCAGAAGATGGTGAAAGGGAAGACAACTCGCTCTGGGCCTGCAGACAAAGATGTTTCTTCCTCTGGGAATACTCCTACTCAGGCTCAATCAGACACCTCTCCGATACAGCCCAACACCCGTTCTCGTGCTGCATGGACTCTTCGTACTGTATATACATCTACTGTGCATGCAGCTGCACCGATTCTCCCGAGGCCCATATTATCAATTGCTGATGTGAACCCTCCATTTGCTCCATCAGTGCCAGTAGACCCTGCCGAGCTCTTAGGCCTGCTATGAGGAGTTCTTGAGGCCCAGAGGGCTCAAACATAAGTTAATCGTGAGCAGACAGTGACTATGAAAAAGGGCATGGAGAATGCTCACAGTGTAGCGATGGCAGCACTGGACTCAGCACAGTCAGAACAGAGGCCTACCAAGGTAAGATGAGTATAATTGGTAAGTTTTATGTTTCATTTGGGAGAATATGAGTCTGACTGTCAGCTTATTATTCAGAAGAAAGTTGGAGATATCGAAAGTTTCAAGAAGATGGATCCGCGACCTTTCAAGGGAACTGAAGGCCTTATATACGCGGACGAATGGATGGATGACATGGAGCGCATCCTCAGCGTTGCTCGAATCCCAGTCGACCTCATGGTAGAGGCTGTAGCTCTAAAGCTTCGGGATCTGGCCAGTATATGGTACCGAAATGAGCCTAGATTCCAGACTGGAGGAACCTCTTGGCGTTCCTTCAAGAAGCAGTTTAAGAGAAAGTTCTTCCCGGAAGCTGCCCTACAAGCTATGGGGAGGCAGTTTTATGACCTGAAGCAAGGGGATCGTACCATTGAGGAGTACGCAGCCGAGTTCAACCGGCTCGGCAGAATTATACCTCGCCTGGTAGCAGACCCGGTAGAGCATGCCCAGAAGTTCTGGCATAGATTAAGAGGAGATCCGCACTCTAGTTGCCGCCAATGGAGCTAAAACCTATGACAAGATATTGAAGTTATTCCAAGATGTGGAGGCCAGTTCGTCTACTCGAACCAAGAGGGAGCACCCAGGATCCAGCAACAATCATTAGGGCAACTTCAAGAGGCCCAACAACAACAACAGACCCTCTCATCATTAGCAGCCAGCAGTACCCGACAAGGTACCCCAGTACCAGCAACAGAAGACAATCATCTGCGCCTATTGCAAGAGGCCTGGTCACACCGCAGACATTTGTAGAAAGAACCTGGGACACTGCCTTGCTTGTGGGTCTGCCACCTACCAAGTAAAGGGCTGTCCAACCTCATTCATCAAGACTAGAGCTGGACCACAGAGAGGTACATTACCCGCCCAACAGCAGCGCTACAACTAGCAGAGGGCCGGGCAAGCGTCTGCCTTGGCCGTTGAGGAGACGAAAGCTGAACCGGAAACTGAAGGAGATGTCATCGCAGGTTCTATTTTATTACACTCGTACCTAGCTTTATGCCTATTTGATTTTGGGCTTCGCACAATTTTATATCTTCAGAATTTGTTACTGTATACTATATAGATATAGGGTGTAGTAAGATGATTTGTAGAGTTATGACCGGAGGGGGACTAATCCCCATCACAGAGACTTGTACCTGCCCCATCACCATTTTCGGTCATCCTTTCTAGCACCCTTGTTATTGTAGGAGCGTAAAAAGTGCTTCAAAGAAAGAGTCATCCCATTCATAAATGATCGGTTTTTACACCAAGCAGAGCGGGTAATCTCTTTTACGTCCAAATATAGGCTAATCAATTTATGCCTAAGCAGGCTGATCATTTTACGCTTGGGTCTACACCTATGATTTTACGCCAAGGACAGAGCAGCCTCTTTTATGCTGGACAAAGTTGTCAAATCTCGCATTTAATGCAAACTCTGACATGAAGATATTAATGATGGCATTTTTCACAGAATTCAATAGAATTTGTCTTATACAAAGACCATTGTTGTCGTTTATGGAGATCGAGCTACTTTACGCTCACTGTATGGTTTCTTTTACGCACGGAGTTTTTCATGAGTTCTTATGCTCATAAAACAATGTGTGCGTAAAGTCTATTTGAGCCATTTTATGCTCAAGGTTATTCAATAACCACTTTACGCGGGAAACCTATGACAGAGATATTTTACGCTCATCTTACTGTTTTACGCCCAGAGGATGTTGGAGCTATTTTTATGCCCTATTCTTTCTGGCCAGTTTGGAACGTGGTTTGCCTACATGGCCTTCATGCCATATATTTTGAAGAACGTGTGTACATGTATCCTATTCTTACTGAAATGATGGAACGCATGTCAACGTATGCAAAGGATGACTTTGATCATAGGTGGCAGTTGTTAGCGTAAAGACAGACTTTGATGCTCTTTTACGCACAGAAGCCCCAGTCTATAAATAGACTCATTTTTCTCAAAGACAAAGGCACAGAGAGCATAGGAGAGAATACAAAGATCAGGACTTCGAGATTTTGATTCTCCGGAGCATTCTTCTTCAACTTTTTTTTTTCAGAACAGAGTGAAGCAAAGCAGGAAAGCATTCGGCCTCGCCATCAGTGCCCAAGTGCGTCGATACCTTTCTGGTGACTTAGTTCTTCCAAGTTGTTCTACTTCAAGTAGTGATCTTCATCATCATCATATGGTCCAAGGAACAAAGTGATCATTTACAAGATCAGACTTCCATAGCAATACTTTCCTAGAATCAAATTTGTACTTCTTGTACTTTGTCTCGTTTTATTTTCAAAATCTAACCCTTGTTTGGCAATTTTGTTAAGTGAAACAAAATGGCTACTCTGCTGGGGACTACCTTCTTCTCTGACGAGGAGGTGATTGCTCAATATGATGATGTTTCGGTCGGTTCGACCAAGAAGACTCTGGTTGTGCACTTCGACCAGACTGCCTATGAAGAAATGCTCTGAACTGGGGGTGGTTCTCGCTACTCCAATGTTCAAAAGTCTCGCAAAGCACGAAAAGTTTGGATTCCCAAATCCAAAGTGGTTTCTGATCTCTCTGTGACTTCTGATGACAAGAAAATTCTTCCCACTCCTGTCGTAGGGGCTCCCGTTCGTAACGAGGCGGTCCTTACCTCAGAGTTGCACTCAAAGTGTGATGATTTATCTCCCATTTTTAACGGTGAAGATAATCAGGTTTCACGCCCACTGCGTAAGAATCAAGTTTTACGCTCAGTGGGTAAAAACCGAGTTTTACGCTCAAGGCATAAGAATGAGTCTCCCATTTGTAATGTGGCAGATTCTAATACTTCTGAATATAAAAATAAGTCTCCCGTCTGTGACGTGGTAGACACACACAATTACGCTCCTCGCGTAAAGCAAAATCTCCCGTCTGTGATGTGGTAGATAATCAATTTTCACGCTCCACGCGTAAAGGTAAGTCTCCTGTCGGTGACAGTGTAGATAAAAATCATAACGATGTTTGCACATCTAATATGAATGTACCTAAACGTGTGCAGCGTAAAAATGTCGTTGGTAAAACTTCTGTTCTACACCAACAACCTTCTTATACTGCTTTACGCAAAGTACCAAACTTGCAAATTACGCGCCATGAAAATGGAGTCCTTCGTGCTAGATCTCAAGATTTACGCACACAACTCCAAACGCGTAAAAATGTACGGTTTGGTTCTACGAATGAAGCCAGTAATCTTCTTTATACACAAGGGACTAAACATTTTTCTACCCCAAATGTAATAAGAAGAATACTCCATCTGTTTCTTCTGATTTACGTGACTTGCTAATGCAAAAGCGTAAGAATTTACGATCTTCGGTGATGCTTCCCCATGAAAAACATCATTGTGAATATCACCAGGTTGTGATCAACTGTTGTTGCTCGGTTTTAAGACGGTCATTTTTTGATCGTTTAAGTTTTAACTCGCTTCAACATCAAGCTGAAAACCAAGAAGATGAGTTGTCATATGCATCAGTCAACATGGCATCTCATACTAACAGAGGACGACGACCAAGACGGAACATGTCCCAAACTCCAGGTCAACAACAGTTCAACAGGCTTCTTGATTCCTTTGAAGGAGTATATCAGAATACTCGATCAAGAAGACAAAGGCAATTGCAGACTTCTGATTCAGAAGCTGGGGGTACTCAATCTTTTGAGTCTGATACCGATAGTGTGGATTCATACTACTATACTAATCCCTCTATATCTTCAAGAGAGGTTGAATCCTACGCTGTTGGAGATGAACCAGAGACGTCATCTGCTAATACGGAACAACGTCTCACTGTCGTGGAGCAATCATTGAAAGACATGCTCAACATGGTGCAAAGCATGTATCAGATAATTTTGAATCAGCAAACTGCTCAACCTACAGTAATAACTCCGTTACCAGTAGCAGCACAAACTCAAGATAGTCAAGGGGCTGATATACCTTCGAATATTCAAGAGCCTGCTGTTAATCAAAATTCTGCATCTCTAGATCCCATCATTCCAGAAGATGTACCACCTCCAGTGGGGGTTACGGTACATCCAACGACTATTCAATCAAATGTGCTTCCTCAAACCAGTGAAGCCATTCAAGCAGTGCGTGAACTCAAAGCACAGTTTGAACTTTTGAGGCACAAAGATCAGCTCCAGAGGTTAGGGATTAAGCAACCTTATCCTCCTCATTGGAATGATGTACCCTTTCCACTGAAGTTTAAGCCACAATCTATGGTTTTATTCGATGGAAAAGCATCTTCCAGTCAATATATCAATTACTTTGATATTATGACTGTACACTTGCAGAAAAATGATGCTCTTCTCACTCGAGTGTTCATCGGGTGTCTGACGGGTTCAGCTTACGATTGGTATCGTAGCTTACCCGATAACTCTATTTCGTCTTTTGACGAATTCAAGGCAATATTTCTCTCCCGCTTCTATGAAGGAGGTATGGACATGAACATGTCCTCCTTAATAGAAATCAAACAAAAGAAGAAAGAAGATACTCGGACGTTCATTGAACATTTTTGACAGGCTACTCTCAAGATGCTTCCTGGTATGCCAGATTCAGCGTTGATTGATACATGCAAGATGAATCTACGACCATCTATTGCTGTCTTCACAGGTTTCCAATTCACAAATTGGGCTTCATTTATTATAGCAGCAGTTTCTGCCGAGACTAATGGTAGGTTGGCTCGGGAACACGGGATGATTTTCGCTTCAGAAGATAAAGAAAAGAAAAGTAATCCTGGTAATAATCCTGGCAATCGTAATGTGAAAGGAAAAGATACTCTTATGGTCAATCTCTCCAAGAACAAAACGATGCCAAACAATCAGGAATCTTCTAAGACGAAGAAAGAATACTCTTTTGACGAAAGTGATATCCCAGGGATATTTCAGTGTCTGGTGAAAAGTGGCAAACTTCAGATTCCAGAGCCAAAAAGGCCTAATAAGGTGAATCTGACTGACAATCCCAAATATTGTATCTATCATAGATACATTAATCATCCTACCAGTGCTTGCTATGTCTTGAAAAAGAAGATCCAAGACCTGATAAATGGTGGCGCTATTGCTCTAACCAATGATGACCATACAGTTACAACCAACATGGTCTCTCTTCAGTTTGGAGATTTTCCTCCACAGCAAGTCCCAGATGGAATTATCCCAATTCCTAAGGCGACCATGAAGATTGTGAATATCCCGCCCGCCAGGGAAGAAAATACAGGATTACTGCCGCTCACATTGAAGAATGGTGAAATCATGTGGGTACATCCTGACTTAATACCTGAGTTGGAAAATGAAGGTAAAACTTTAAAATCTAAGAAGGGTAAGAAAGTCAAAACCTGCAACATGATTTCCCATGTTATTCCAGATCCCGATGACTTGGATTACCTATGGGATGGCCTCCCTTTAGAAGATAGACTGAAAGAACTGAACATCTGTCCTCCAAGTCTAGCTCCTCCTACCAAGCTCAAGCTTACTCATCAGCAGTGGCTAGCCATGAATAGTATTCTTTTATACCGGGCACAACAAGTCTTTGCTGCTTATAAAAAAGCTTCAATAGGGATTTCTCCTCGTATTCCGAACCCTTCTCCTTCCTTAACTACAGAGACGTCTATGCTTCATTCTTCTGTAGTTACAGAGGTTTCTTCCTCTTCCTGTGCTGAAACACCTGTCCAAAGCTCACTGCCTATCCACTTGTATAGTCAGCAATCTGTCCTTCTTATGAGGAAGATGGGTTACGACTTTCAAAAGACAGAAGGTTTGAATTATGATAATGGAATACGTCTTCCTTTACAAATTCAAAATCAGAATTCTACTGCTGGATTGGGTTCTGAAGTGCCTTGTAACAACCCTCACAAGAAGAAGGCTAAGGGAAGAAAGATTAAATCCTGTAATATGGTACTTCCTTCTCCTGAGTCTGAAGAAGAAACTTTTGCTGGTACAAGATCTGGAAAAGAGTACCACAAAGATTATAAGGGATCCTCCAAAGAAGCAGAAGATGTACCAGTTCAACCTTCTCCTGTTCCTGCTAAATCTTCTGTGGTTGAAAAGGGGAAACAGAAGGCAGTACGCTTTGATATCCCATTGAAGCCTGCTTCCAATCAGGGGGTGGTGATGAAGCCTTACAAGTTTGACATTCTAGCTCAGTTAGCCAATACTCCGGCTAGACTATCTATATTTGAACTGCTTCGCCTTTCCAGAGAAAGCAGAGAGACTTTGAGCGAAGCTTTACTTCAAGCAGATTCATGCCTAGCTCAACTCAAGACTCCTGATAATATACCAGTGTCATGCCCGCAATGTCATAGTGTGATGGAAGCAATCCCCAACATCACCTTTACACAAGAGGATATGCTATTGAAACACAACAAACATGATAGGCCTCTATGTTACACTGGATATATCGGATCCACTGAAATTGACAGGATTTACATTGATCATGGGTCTTCAATTAGTATAATTTTTCAGAGTATGCTAAGACCCCTGAGGATTCCTACTAGTGAGCTGACTTACACTAGTACTACGATAGTCGGTTTTAACTCTGACAAGAGCAAACCATTGGAAAAGATTCGTCTGCAGATTCAGATTGGTGATCTTCGAACTATGGTAACTTTCTATGTTATCAACTCGGACGTATCCTACAATATTCTTCTTGGAAGACCATGGATTCATGAGCATAATATTGTGCCTTCAACTCTTCACCAATGTTTCAAATATGTGGACTCTTAAGGAGTTATGAAAACTGAGTTTGCTGATATTAATCTGTTCAAGGGTGTCGAAGCCTACTTCTCTGATTCAAGGCTTTATAAACAAGAGCATGTGAAAGATATATCAGACATGGCTGAAGATCAATCATCCTCTGAGGATCACTCTATTAATGAAGATCCACCAGAGAAGCAACCTTTGAAGATCATAGTCAAGGGACGAATCCAATCCCAACCTGTCAATGATCAACCTTTGATGATCAAGGTTAAAGGAAGAACCCAAACTTCATCTGAGGAATCAATAAATATTCCTGCTAAGAGCCAAGTTCAACCTTTTATGATCAAGGTCAAAGGACGTACTTCTTGTACGAATGATCCAGGACTACCATTGATGGTCAAGCTTGGCAAATCTACGCGGAAGATGGATGATGGTCCACTGTTGATTAATCCGAAGCATAGTAATCAGACTGTAAATGATGTAAATATTGATCATTCTGTACTTTTTGATATTAATGAAGATTTTCTGTTCGAGTATATGGCTGTCAAGTTTATTGAGTGAATGACTTTATCTTCTGATAATCAAAGTCATCAATATAAAGACAACATAGAACCGGAAGAAACTTTGTACATTAATCATAAGGAGAATTCTTTCCCTCCTTATACCGATGTTGGACCGTATGCTCAAAGGTTCCTAACATCTTCTCTTTATCTTCTACCTGTGGCCGCTTCAACACAAGTTTGCGTAACTTTTAGATGTCATGAAGAATCTTATTTCGTGGTTCCGTCTGATAAGAAAAACAAGCGCCAAATTGTGTTTGGCTTGGCTAGAAATATCCCTGTTGCTCAGACAGATGAGCTGAAGGATAAAGACAAAGAAAGAATCCGAATTGACAAATACAGTCAGCAATCTATCAAGATCATTCAGAACATGGGGTATGATTTGAAGGCTATGCAAGGTCTCAATCAAGGCAGAGGCAGACGATTACCATTATGTGGTGATCCGTTTTACCAAAAGACTCATCATGGGTTGGGATATGACCTGTCCCACATGTTTTATGATGATATTCAAGAAGAATTCACTTCCAGCTCTTCGCAATCATCGGATTCAGAAGAAGTCCAATCCATTGAAACTGATATGTCTCATTCCTCATATAAATGAATCTGGACAAGTATTTTAAGTCAATATGGTTCAAACTGATGGTGAATTCGAACCATTTGAAAATATCCCTTGAGCCACCATTGGTTCATTTATTTCTCGCATATATCTTCAACGACCTCTGTTTTCTTAATCTCCAGCTACCAAAGTTTGGTTAAGCTGATTATTTGTCTCTCTGAAGAGGAATTTTGATCTCCTATTTTACCAATTGGTATATAAAGTTGGATTTATTATTTATCATGTTTTCATAACCTCTGGATAAATACTAAATCCACCTTCTTTTCCTATCTATCATGTCCATTTGACCTCTGCATAGATATTAATCTACTTTTCTTTAGGTTCTTACAATACTGTCATGTTTATATTACCTCTGATAGTATTGTACACTCTAAACAGAAAACAAGATTACATTATCTATCATGTTCATATTACCTCTAGATAGATATAATATTTTAAGTTTAGAAAACTTGTCATGTTCATATAACCTCTGATAAGTATTTTCTATCCCATACAAAACAAGATTTCATTATCTATCATGTTCATGTTACCTCTGGATAGATATAATACGTTGAGTTTAGAAGACTTGTCACGTCCATACTACCTCTGATAAGTGCTTTTTATCTCTTTCTTATTGTTTAAAATTCAAATAAACGATAGGATCACAAAGCAAATCTTTTCATTTCTGGTAGAAACACTACAGAATGGATAAGACAAAAAGGTGACAAAACACTCTCTTAAGGTGGAGTGGAAACATCTTGGAGCAACTTCTTTAATTCTTCTAACCGTCTGCCACGAGAACTCACAACCTTATTGGTAGCCTCTGCACGTCGAGCTTCAGGAGTGCAAATACGGAAAAGTTCAGCAAAAGTGATTATCAAGTTGTCCTTTGCTTCATCAAGAGTTTTGATGGTCGACTCAGCCCCAAAAGCTTTTTCTTCTAAAATCGAGCTTTGGATGAGGTGTAGATTTCGGGCATCGATCATCTTCTCTCTTTCAGCCTTCAAGCAAGCTAGCTCTGCCTCGACTTCGCGAATTCTATCATTTTTGCTCTGAATATCTATGTTCAAAGTGTCATAATCCACTCTGTGGCCATGCAGTGCAGGTTTTATGCCAGTCAAAAAGGCTCTCTTTGGCAACCTTCAGACTGTGTTCACGGAGGGCTGTATTATATGTGGTCTCTCGAGCAAGATAATCAGCTGTTAAGGCATCATATTCTTCCTCAACGAGACTTTCAACAGTTTTGTTAGACAGATTAAGATATTCTCTGATTGGCTGTTCAAGGTCCTCCACAATTTTCTCCAATGCGGCAGCTCTCTAGTATCGTTGAACAAAGCAACGTTCTTGATGGTC
This sequence comes from Iris pallida, assembly GCA_029216955.1. Lineage (NCBI taxonomy): Eukaryota > Viridiplantae > Streptophyta > Magnoliopsida > Asparagales > Iridaceae > Iris > Iris pallida. Next base: position 20,212 of record JANAVB010015428.1, on the reverse strand, counting down.
GAAGCCATTGCCATCTTCAGAGTCTCATAATTGAGGCCCTTATTTAGGACCATTGTTATCAAGGTTGCCAGGCTCTTATAAAAGGTGTCAGTATAAATCTCAATGAGGAGATCCATTTCTGTGCTAGAACTTGGCGTGGCAATAATATCTAACAGATCTCTTTCTCGGAAATCGGGAACAGATGTTGGTGGTGCAACAGTAGGATGAGACGGAGTCATGGTTGCTACTACCGTTATAGCCAATTGATCCCTAGAAGCTTCAGGGATTATATCTCCAATCGGTGTAACAACAGATGGGGGTGGAGCTGGTAACGTTACTACTGTTATCTGGTTCCCAGGGACCTCAGCATCGACGTCTTCAATATTTGTCACTCCAGCCGTTTCTGGAGTTCTGGCGACGGTAATGTTGGTGGATGTGGTGACAACTACAGGGGCTGGTTCAGATTCTGATATTGGCTTATCAGAAATTGGTACTGGATCAGTGACAACAGCAGAGGATGTTATTATTTCCTCAGTTTCTGTTGGAGGTTCAAGCATGCCTCCAACATCTCCTTCAAATGATTGCTCCATAGGATTTCCCACTGTTTCAGCTGTGGTGAAACTTTCTACAACTGATTCTTTGATCAAGTTTGGGTATCCTCCAATACTCCCATCATCACCTACAGTGGGATCAACTCTAGTCTTCTCTTTATGCTGGTCCTCAGCAAGAGAAGACAATTCAGATTGTGCTTGTTGTGCCTCAAGTGATGGAGGATGTTCTTCTTGAGGCTCCATCTCAGGTTTTTGCACTCCCTCCTCTTCAGCATCTGAGTTTTCTGAAGAAGAAGCTTCATCTTCAGACTCCTCATTTTCTTCATAGATTTCTTCTTCTTGAGGAGGAGGAACTACAGGCTTTGGTGCAATTATGACATCTACAAAATGAACGAAAATAAGTTAGTATACAAAATCATGATATATAATTCCGTATAGGTTTTGTATAATACTTGGAATATGTACGTTTTTTTCAAGATATGTATCATAATCACCATTCCAGTCATCATCCTCAAAGTCAAGAGCCGGTTCGTCTGATGGAATGCGATCTTGATCAGCAGTGGATACAGCAGTAGTACCCTCCGTAACTTGTGCCTTGGACAGTAAAGATAAATGGAGTGAGGTGCTAAGACGTCCAGGAGACAAAAGTGTTACAGCTCCTGATCCAACTATCTGTGGAGGGGCTGAAGACCCTTCTCCAGAATGGACTGAGGAAGAACCGACGAGAGGGACTTCTTCAATGTCCTCTTCTAGAGTGTGAACGCTTGGTTTGGAAGGTCCTTTAGTGGTAGACCTCTTCCACTTTTTCGGAGTTTTTATTGGAGATGTGGTGACTGCACTCTGTTTTCTTTTTCGGCCTTTGCCAATGATGATAGGTTCTGCAGCTGGTTCTCCAATTCCTGTTGGGATAACTACTAAAGATGGATCTGGAATGCCAGTATCGTCAGGGATGTCTACTGGTACCCTGACCTGCTCCTCAATATCTCCTTCTTTAGGCCACCTCAGACTACCCTTCATATTGTAACCGTGGGCAAAAGAACGAATTGAAGCATAGAAGTGGGAATATGTATGGAGTATACGTAGTTCTGTAGTGCTAGTGGCAGTCGAAATTCTAAATTTAGCACCAGTCCGAGCAGCACCAAAATACCTCCAACCCCTAGCTCCGTCAAGTAATTTTCTATAGTAACGGAAATTAGTCAAAGGATTACCAACATAAAGTTGGTCGTACCCAAATTGGCGAGCAAACCTACTGGGTAAGTATGGTTCGAACGCACAATTATCTTCATTTCTGTACATCAGATGAGAAGGTCTGATGTACTGAAGCCATCTAAAGACTGACTGTGGCAATACAACTCTTCCTTCAACTTCATCTTCAAACTGGACACCGAAGCAATCTGCTGGAACTTGCGGCCGGGTACAGAAGAAGTTCCAACCGTAAGAATAATTTAGAACTGCTCGGGTATCTGCCACAGTCGTAGCAATCTATGTAGCTTTGCTGAATTTTTGGAGGAAGACCTCCGCATCATCACCTGGGCCTGGCGGTAGCAATCTGCAGTTGTGATGCAACAACCAGCCCATCAGATAAGTGTAGGGCATCTCTACTCTAGGGAAAATATTCCGATGAGGAGCATTGTTGATTAACTCCTCGCCGAAGGTCCTTAAACCTGTATTTATCCGACACACCATGGCCGACAGTAGGTTGATCCTGATTTTAAAAACCAGACGTACTGCTGGCCATAGCACACTAAGGTGAATCCTATCAACAGTACCAATACCCGGTACAACCCATCTTCTCAACCATAAAGAAAGAAAGCCTGCCAGCAAAGCTCTCCGTGAGATTTTCTGACTACCATATTTGAGGAAGCTCAAGGCTTCAGTCCCGGCAGGAAATTCTCCAGTCTTCGTAGACAGATACTTATTCGGGAATTTGTAAGTAATCATCATATCCCGAACCTTGTTAGAGGGGATTGTCGAGTCTATGTTGATTACTGGAGCTTTGTTTTCCTGAAACCTTTCTTTGTCTTCCTTGGATATCTTATCCTTATGGAAGAAGAGATAAGTTGTCCACTTGTTGATATACGCCAAATGGGATGTACTTTCATGCATCGTGGTACAAATCAGGTAGTGGTACATCAGTTCTTCGTATATCTCGATTAACTGAGGGTTAACTCCTCTAATTTCAGCAAGCTCCCTGTTGGAGGGGACGTATTCTTCATATGGGGCCTCCTCCATTGGCAGCTTCGAGATAAACTGCATCTCATGAAGGGCAAGACCTATTTCACCTTTCGGGGTGGCAAAAGTTCCAGTTGAACTTAGATATATCTCTATCAAGGCCAGAAATAAGTTTCCATTCAGAGGAATACCATAACTGGTGGAAGCTACCGCTTCGTACAAGCCAATATCTTTCAACTCTGCCTCAAAGTTCTTCATCATCCAAAGACTTATCTAAATCCAACTCTGGTTGAATGGAGTCAACCATCCTGGCAGTCTGGGGTTGGTTTGGGGATATAATACAGCATCCCTCATAAATTTATTGACAAACATCGGGGTTTGTACTGGCTGTATTAAACCTGAATCTTTGCTAGGATTAGAGCCTGGCATAAGGCCAAATATAGAAGTAACACCTCCATTGGGAACACTAGCAAAGTATCCCATATCATTGGCACGCTCTCTCTTAAAAACAATTCTACCCGGTCGTCCATGACTGCTGGGAGTCAAATCCTACAACATTTGTCGAGGATGAGTAGCACGGACGAATGCTGACAAAAGATAATCTCGGTCCATATCTGGAAGATACATGGCTCTATTTCCAAATTTGAAAACCCAAGACTCCTTCTTGGGGTGTGTCTGGGATTTACAATCAATGGCATCTCCAAATAGAAAGGCTGGTTTTGCAAAGTGTTGTCCGTCTAGTGAACTCAACAATTTCCCATTTATCATGGATAGCAACAGTCTATCCCCTTGAGCTGCTATTAACTGTGCCCTCTTTACCGGATACTCGGGGTTCGATTGAGAAAATTGGACATGGGATAAATCTTCCAAATAGTTCGAACCTACCATGCCAACTGATGATCCGAAAACTTCAGCGAGGGGGTGAACTTGCAAATCTACTGGTAAAAGAACAAAAGAGATCAAGTTAGTTCGAAGTTTTTTACTAAGAGTTGATAAAAAGCTTATGAAGTCTTTATTCGACAAAATCTCTCAAATGATTGATGAACTTTACGCTACCACATAGTAATATGAGCGTAATACAACTTTTTACGCTGGCATTTACGAACATGAGCGTAGTTAAGTTTTACGCTAGCACAATAACTGTGGGCATAAAACCGAATTTTACGCTGACACGTACAACGTGGGTGTATTCTTGTTATCTTTTACGCTAATACGAACAACGTGGGCGTACAATGTTATTTCAGCTTTACGCTAACACGTACAGCGTGGGCGTAAAAAGCTAAAGTTTGGTTTTCTTCTTCCTCGACGGATTTATTTTCTCCCAGCCAAAGAATAGGGTTTTACCCATCATAGGCGGAGCCACGACCGGATTAGGATTTTGTTGTGGTGTTGATTACTGAGTAGGGGTTTTCACAGTCGATAAGGATTCAATGGCTGGTTTCTTCCCCTTGCTACCGGCGGCGGATGATTTCTTAGGAGCCATCAGATCAGAGTTTCGAAGAAAGAAAAGGCAAAGAGATTCAAGAAGATGAGTAAAAGTGTTTTCCCTCTCTGAAAAGACCTATTTATAGAGAGATTCAAAACCGACTGTTGGATATCCCTATAATTACGCCGACTGTTGGACATCCCCGCTTTTATGCGGATGGCTGTTGCGTATCCCAAATTTTATGCTGACAGATCAAATCTCAACTTTTACGCTTCTGTTCAAAGTATTTCAAATTTTGGAGATATTTGAAAACTTTGAAGGGGGTCTTGTAGGAGCGTAAAAAGTGCTTCAAAGAAAGAGTCATCCCATTCATAAATGATCGGTTTTTACACCAATCAGAGTGGGTAATCTCTTTTACGCCCAAATCTAGGCTAATCAATTTACGCCTAAGCAGGCTGATCATTTTACGTTTGGGTCTATACCTATGATTTTACGCCAAGGACAGAGCAGCCTCTTTTACGCTGGACAAAGTTGTCAAATCTCGCATTTAATGCAAACTCTGACATGAAGATATTAATGATGGCATTTTCCACAGAATTTAATAGAATTTGTCTTATACAAAGACCATTGTTGTCGTTTATGGAGATCGAGCTACTTTACGCTCACTGTATGGTTTCTTTTACGCACGGAGTTTTTCATGAGTTCTTACGCTCATAAAACAATGTGTGCGTAAAGTCTATTTGAGCCAGTTTACGCTCAAGGTTATTCAATAACCACTTTACGCGGGAAACCTATGACAGAGCTATTTTACGCTCATCTTACTGTTTTACGTCCAGAGGATGTTGGAGCTATTTTTACGCCCTATTCTTTCTGGCCAGTTTGGAACGTGTACTACAACAAATATGGCCTACAATAGCATGCGTAGAACGCTATAGAAAGCCTTCTATAGCATATTCTGTCTGCTATAATTGCCCACGCTATAGTATGTCCAGGCATGTGAACGCTATAACATTATAGCGTTCATGAATGCTGTAGAAGGTTTATAGCGTTCGTGTACGCTGTTGATGGTTTATAGCGTTTATGAATGCTGTAAATACTTTATAGCATTCTAGAACGCTGTAGATGGTCTATAGCGTTCGTGAGTGCTGTGGATTACTTATAGCATTTATGAATGCTGTGGATTATTTATAGCGTTTGTGAATGCTGTGGATGATTTATAGCATTTGATGAATTGATTGTCATGAACGCTATAAATGGTTTGATTTATTATAGCATTCATCATATGCTATCGTGGTAGCAGCAATTTAGACGTTTTGAGTGCTATAAACCTGCTACAGAATTTCATATTATTTCATATCTGCTACAGAATTTCATATTTCATAACCTGTTTTGTATCACATATAAATAACCATAATTGTAAACAATCTCAATCGCAATTTGCATTTCGATCAATCAAGATATAGGAAAGATTTGCCAAAATATGAAATGTTTCATTAGAACATTCAAGATGTACAAAAAGTAGTTGTCATTAAAACATTCAAGATGTAGAAAAAGTAGTTGTACGCCAAAATAAACCATTGCATTTACAAAGTATCTGTAGTCCAAAATAAACCATTCCATTTACAAATATCTGTAGGCCAAAAAACAGCTCGATCGCCTCTTTCCTTCTAGCAGCTATCCACAACCATAAAAAATATATACGCCAACCTACACAAAATTGAGAAGAAAATACATTATGATATAAAAAATAAGAGAAAAATATTTGACACCATTAAATGAACTAAGAGATATCTAGCAGATAACTAGCAGTTTTTATAATAGAGTACTTAGATTTCATACTTCAAGTATCCTAAGGATCTTTTTCAGTGAGATTATCATTTGTTGTCGCATGACTATTCAAGTAGGCTCTCTCTTAAGGATCTTTTTTCTTAGATTCTTGGCACAAAAACTATGATGCAACAGAAGCTCTGTTGCTTCAACTTTATGAAATACGTGGGGACAAGTGATCACAATGTTCATCATGTAGCTCTGTTCTAGACTAAAAAAATACACCCCTGTAGATGATCAGGAGTATATACAACTAGCAACAGACTCCTAGAAGTAGACATCATCCTAGAAAGGTTCAGAAAGGTGAACAAAAAAAAGCTTTTGTTGTTATCATAAGAAATGGATATCAATATACAACCATGTTAATTAGAAGTTTTAAGATAAATTCTTACCAGAATAGAGGCTTGGTTGCACCACAAAAGGAATTGTGCTAAAATTATAATTTTTACATATGATACACGTTGGAGCAGTCATCTACTCCCAAAGAACCTTGCCACTAATTGTCTTCCATGGATTTATGTTCATCCACAGCTAATGATCCATTTACTGCTCAATCTAATGTTTCCTTTTACTACTGTTAAACTTTTTGTCATTGCATCAAAACTCTAGTGTGTTGGTGAGGAATGAGGGTATTTATTTATATTATTCAGAGCAGGCCCCCGCACGTCGAAGACCAATTTTTATGGGTTGAGAACTTAACTCAAGGAGCAGTAAGTTCGCTTAAAATGTGCACTAGAGAGATTGAACGTCGGTTCATTAGATAGCATGTTAAAGTCCTTGTCACTGTACCAAAGCTCTAGATTGTTGGTGAGGAATGAGGGGTACTTATATTATTCAACAACAAATTACTCCACCTTCGATGGAAATCTACTCACTGTCCTGCAACATCATTCCAAAATCAATCCCTGGCACAATACCTAGTGAACTAGGGAATCCTAGTGAATCTAGTCAAGCTAGCACTCCCTTGTAATCTCTTAACTGGTTCAATCCCTTCGAGCCTCGAAAATTTGACCAAAACTGAGATCATTAGACCTTGGAGATTACCAAATCTCTGGACCTATTCCTTTACACAGAGGTAATCTTGAAAACCTAATCGATTTGGACATTTCTGTTAACACTCTAACAGGTCCTCTATACCTTGTTCTTTAGGATACCCATCCCAGCTTAAACCCGTGCAGCTATCCGACGATCATATCTCAGGAACCATCCCTCTTCTTAAGGATACCCATCACAGCTTAAAGCCCTGCAGCTGTCGGACAATCATATCTCAGGAATCATCCTTCCTGAAATTGGAAACTCAGTAAACCTAAATGACTTGGAAATTGTAATCAATTCTCGCACAGGTTTCATCCCTTTCACTGTAAGGAACCTCGCCAAACTCGAGTGTTTGTCCCTCTACTGTAGGGGGCAATTAATGAAGGATGGTTTAGTACAGAAACCTAAAACTTCATTGTATGATGGTAGTCAATTGCAATAAACATGGTGTGGCGATAGTTGAAGGTATTTAAATGAACATATCCTAAATTTTAAGAATTATCCCTTTTTAGGGAAAAAAAATTGCAGCAACTTGCTTAAATTCCTAGTAGAGAAAGATTTTTCGAGTTTGCCAATTAATACTTTAGAAATAAGGTATTCACTTGACTAAAAGAAGAGACTTTAAATACTTGGGCGGGTTAACACATCTAAGCATGCCTACAATAGATCTCAAATCGCTTTATCAGGTTTCGAAAGTCTTGCCATGTCAAAGTTTGAAATAAGTCTTAAACTCATGTATGTTATATCTCCACTTATTATAATCTGATTGCGACCACTGTGTATATAAGATAAAGCACGAGCAACATCTTTGATAATACTAACATTTCTTTCCAAATCCAATTTGATAAAATTATCCATATTAGTTATTAGGATAGAAGATAAAACTTCCTCTCAGAATATACTTGTAAACAAGAAACATGCAGCGAACAATGGTGCAAACTCCAGATAATTTAACATTGTTGTGTTGTCAAATCTCATTTACAAAACCTTCCTCCATTTGAAATTTCTCCATCTATTGGATGAAGATGTCAGCCCTATGTTATTCAGTGTCATATTCTGACATGATAAAGCAAAAAGAAAAAAAGCTACAGAATTTATTTGTAATGGCAATTGACTGAAAGTGTTCAGAAACATCACCTGGAAATTTTATCTGAACTCGAGAACATGACCTGCATAAGTATCTTCAGAAGCTCTTGTGCTAGCAATTTGAGGTACACTCGTCATAAGAACCTGCCAACAATTTGAACGACATCAAAATGTATCAACATATGCAGATGCTGAGCTAGTTCAAAAGAAAACCTAAGCTTGCAGAAAAGTCGTCTACCTGTAAAATATTCAACTTCATATTCCATGAGACTTTGAACTGTGCAATTTTCAAGCCACCGTTGTTTATATGAGGTTTCTGATGTATCGTAAATTAGTGTCCTTTTTCTTGAGGTTTCTAAGTATAAGTAAATCAAGTGACAACAGAATATATGCGAGGAGAAACTGAGTTCATGAACCAGTACCTGTCGACATCATCCTTCTTCCAGCAAAAGCAAATCGAGTTCAGCTACATAATCAGCTTCTGCCATTGCCACTTCCAGATCCTCCACCATCCCATATACATGGATGGTGACCTCCTAACTCCTAATCTCATCTCCAACCTTACCATCTCAGCCCTAGCCCAATGACCTGATGCTGCACATATACTAGATAGTAGTAACCTTAGCTTATACTATCGTTCTAAAAGTCGGCCTAAGCGGCACCTTGTGCCCACCCAATGCCCACTTAATTCTAGACGGCAGTCTAGGCAGCATAGGCATCCGTTCAACTAGCACCTAACACCTTTTACAACTTTTGTTAGCTAGCACACTCATTTTCCTCTCGAGTTAGATTCTCGGTCCTTCCAATTCACAAGGTCAATGGAATTTTTCTTATTTCATATAGCTCGGACCCAAGATAAGACTAGACGATAAGAATTACATCACGAGTCTAGGATGTTCCTCTCAGCCATTTACTCGCATCAAGGACATAAAATTACCTGAAGAACACAATACCACGAAACGAGACCTGATTCAGAAGTTGGTTCAGTTTATGAAGTGCATTCGCAAATGGAATCTTCAATCTCTTATGGTCTCACCTAGGAAGAATCTCCTATCTGCTGCAAGAATGTCAGGAAGGTCAAGACTAAATCAAAAGATTTTGCTGGCATTTCAATAAGTGCAAGATAAGACTTTGTTTGGTTTGCTGGATAGCGATGGAAAGTGTCCCATTAGAAACTTGACCTCATTTGCATAGGTTCTCATTTTCCACTCCCTCACTTCCTCAGAAATTAAACACAGCCTTAGGGATCATGGAATTCATTATTACGAGACTTTTGCCAATAGAATGGACAACATGACTATCTTACTGAATTCTCATTGTCAACTGGCCATTGTCCCTCACAATGAACGTAAAGGATGCACTCCTTATATCTCATTAACTAGTTTATGTAAGATGTCCCCAAAAAATCTTGGTTCATATTACTTTCGGTGATCACTCGAGTCACGATAGTTGTCCCAAGGCAGAAAATTGAGCTTTGCTAGAGACCTCGTTTTGCATAAGAAAATGTTTCAATGATTAAATGCTCCATTAGTTGTTGCTCCATTACATGGCAGAAAATTCTTCTAATTTATATGAAACAAATGGATCATACAACTTCCATAACCAAGCTATACCCCCAACTTTAGTTAATTTATTGAGCACCCAGTCAATGATTGACCTGGATCATGTGGCCTATTACACTTGATGGATGCTAGCTTGATGGCTATGAAAAGTTTCCTCTACCTCTACCCTTTTCTTATTTGATATTTCTTCAGGTATTAACTAGTGTTACAGCAGCCTAGACCTGATTCAATTTATTGGGACTAGCTCAGCAATGCCACATAACTGGCACAATAATGGCACCAGTAAAAGCTACGAGACAGATAGGATGACTCACAAAAACACGTGCAACTAATAGTTCTTATATCAATATTCCCATGTTAGTCATGTTTAGTTCTTCACTGGCGATAAAGAAACCATTCTCCATATTTAACATTTATGCAGCATAGCATTGGAACCAGTTGTGCCCCCTTGACTGACTTTTGATCTCTTGAATGAACAAGAAGCAAGGGGGCATGGCTAATGGAATTAATGATACTAGGTTGCACGGACTCAAATATGACACTTCACTACAGGGTCACTGAAACGAAACTTTTTGGGAAGTCCTAGTGTATTTTGGAGTGTTTATTCAAATCTGAGACGACGAGACGCAGACAATGCATCAATTTTTGGAGTGTGTACTTCCTAGGATGTTAGGTACCTTGGTTTGTCCATAACTTCCTCTTAAGGTTTATTTTATCAACTTCCTTTCCCTTCAGGAAAAATGAGTATGATCCTTGTGACTGCCCAGTCGTTCATCCAAACCAACTATTGACACACTATGGTCATATCATTGGATCTGAATATCATCAATGTCAAATGACATGAACATCTCCTACCATGTATGATGTATCTAATTGCTCCAATTTAATTTTAAGACAACTAAAAACAATCCATTGCGTGTAAATGTGATGACAATGAAAGAAGTCCTCAAACCAAAGTCTTTTATCCATACAGGTTCAGTAACGTACTTGGCATGAAACATGTTGTTGGTTCATCAGTTTGGACAACCAACTAGTCCGTGACTCTACTGTATCACGATACGGATACTAAACCATACTATCTTATCAATACTCATACCTATGCACTAGTATGACTTGCATTCCATTATACGTGGTGGTGGTGGTGGTTGGGGGGTGAGAGAATACCGGCTCAGCATGACAGATTTCTTTGTCTTGTTGAACTTACAGTTCAATAGTTCAGCTTCTGGTGCTTCCTTAAGTATTAGTCAAAAGAACCCCAACTATGGTGAACTACAGTACTATTTTTACGAATCATGACCAACAATACACAGTGTTTGCCCCTCTTGTGGAAATCTCCTCACTTGGATAGGTCTAGACACAAGTTAAGATAAAAGGTTGCATTCAAAGAAGTCTCAATTTATAATTGAGAACCAACTGCCAAAGTAAACAATTCTCTCTGCAGAATTGCAGCTGAGCTTGCTGCCAGAAGCCATACCTGGTTGCACTACTAGTCCAACCTACCTCAAAGCTGAAGAATAAATAAAAATCTCTTATCATAGTGCTTCCAAGCATATATTACACCAATACAGACAATAACTTGTAGACAGCACGCATACGGATGTTCGTGGATTGAGATAACCTGCTTCCATTTTCATATAGGCTGATTATGCCTGTGTGTCTGTTGTGTATTCAAAAATTTAAATGCATGTGTATGTTCCTTTGTAGAATGTACAAGAAAGTTTCCTTTTGAAGTTCTTGCTGACACTTACATTATGCATTATATGCTCGAATGATCACAAAATTTGCCATATTGATCACTAAAACTAAACATAATAGAGTAAATACTCTTCGTTGGTGAAGAACCCTGGCATTATAAGCAATTTTTCAAGTTTAAATTTATACAAAGACCTCACTGGACATGACTCAATGTGAACATGGCAATAAAAACCATGGTTCACAGTATAGGTATATGAATCGGTATCACACCCTTCTCAATTGGTAGTTTCAGAGGGCTTCGGTGGTTTTGAATAGGTTAGTTTCAGTAGTTTCGGCAGTTTAGGCAGTTTCCATATTGGCAGATACCGCAAATTAGGACAAAAACACAAGACAGCGCATATGTGACACATATACTGAACCACCTTTAGAGTACAAGTGCTTCTTTTCCTCGGTGACAAAACATGAACCTTGGAACAAATAAATGTCTTGACCTACATTTAATCGACAGTACTAAATAAACAAATATGTAGCATGTAATTGAAAACAAACCTTCGCTTCTTCCATCTCAATACTTGCCATTTCCAATCCGTCTAACATAGAAGAATCTTTACTAACGAGAGAAACCTGGAAATGTATGTTGGTAAATTAGCATTAGAAAATTCTAACAAAAAGAAGAAGAAGATATGTTGGACCAACCAGGATTGGAGTTAGTGTCCCTCCAAATCAAGAAGGCCTTTGGCAAATGCCGCTGCCGACATCTAAAGATACAAAAAACATCAAATAATTGGTGTTCAACTTGGGTGTGCTATAGTGATTACTAATTTCCAAAGACTTGGAATGAGAATATGCCGAAGAAGGAAAAGTGAAAAGTAAAACAGCATACTAAACTACAAAACTCAAACACAAACTTCCATGGTCACACCTGAACACGTCCCTCATCTGAACTGTAAATCTTCAAATCATGCCGGTACGTACTATGTAGCCGAAGCAATCCAGTTCCTTCACCTACAGATTGAGACACAATTTTTAAGAAAGCATTTATTAATTAAGTCAGTGTGAAAAAAACATTCTACATAAAAAAAGGCTAATATTCAGTAGAAATTGAAGAACCAGCATATCGATTTTACCCCCATCCAACCCCAAAAGTTGAAATCAACAGTTTCTGATTTTATATCAGAAAAAAAATATTGAAGGAAGACATCCTCTTCATCTTCTTAAAAATAAAATAAAAACTAGCTAAGTAGTTGTGTTCAGCCTTCACTTCTCACAGAGATATTTTATCAAACATGTATAGGTCACCACATTAGGGGAACACACACTCTCCATCTCCTTAAAAATTTCCTTCATAGCATCAAGATCCCCATGACCGCACGCCCCATCGAGTACGACGGAGTAGACTGCGACGTTGGGCTCGTACCCGTCAGCCCACATCCGGGAGAGGAGGCTGCAGGCACAGCCAACCACTCTCGCGAAGAAGAAAATGGAGGCAAAGAGCATATAGGTAATTATATTAGGATGTAAGCCAGAGAGGGACAGTTCTTGGAAGAACTATGCCATGACGGTTCAAATACCACTTTTAGATGCTAACGAATCAACAAGTAATTAGGAATTGAGATTTTTACTCTGTTGTTGATCGACGACGTTGACGATGACGACAAGCTTCCCGAAGTCCTTTCCATAGTTGACGAGGGCAACCCTCCCGATGTCCACGTACTCTTGAACGGCTACATCGAACCATAGAAAACAAGGAAGAAAAAACCCTAATTAGAACGAATTAAAAAAAATAGTAAGAGAGATCGATGGAATAGAGTCAAGGAGTGAGAGAGATCTGGGAATGAGGGATCGGGTTAGGGCTCAAGAAAGTTTTTAGAAGAAGAAAATTAACTTAGGGTTCCAGCGAGAGTATGAGCGGTAGGAGGAGGGGGAGGGGGCAGAGGTAAAAAGAGGGGGAAGAACGAGAGCGGGAGCGGGTGGGGGCAGGGATTTGAGCCGGAGCTAGACGTCGGCTCCATCGATCCGAGCCAAACTGGAGGAAATGCGCCGAGGAAACCTAATGAGCTCGAAAAACTCTAGCTTTCCTTAGCTTTAGAGAGTTTGAGGCACAGACTTAATTTTGTGTGAGAAGTGAGAGAGAGAGAGAGTTTTATGTTTGTGTGAGAAATGAGGGAGGAAGAGAGATTGGGGGAAACATTTTAATCGGGCTGGCTGGGCGCCAAAATGAAAATTTTGGAGGAAAGAAATAATTTTGTGATGATACTGTAAAGATGAATGTTATACATTCTACGGCATTCAGGAAACGTTATAGATAGATGTTTTTTATAGCACTGCATAAAAAATGCTGTTGTTGATAACGTTCTATAGCGGGGACACTTGAACGCTATAGAAAAACTGCTATTGTAGGCCCTATTTGTTGTAGTGGTGGTTTGCCTACATGGCCTTCATGCCACATATTTTGAAGAACGTGTGTATATGTATCCTATTCTTACTGAAATGATGGGACGCTTGTCAACGTATGCAAAGGATGACTTTGATCATGGGTGGCAGTTATTAGCGTAAAGACAGACTTTGATGCTCTTTTACGCACAGAAGCCCCAGTCTATAAATAGACTCATTTTTCTCAAAGACAAAGACACAGAGAGCATAGGAGAGAATACAGAGATCAGGACTTCGAGATTTTGATTCTCCGGAGCATTCTTCTTCAACTTTTCTTTCAGAACAGAGTGAAGCAAAGCAGGAAAGCATTCGGCCTCGCCATCAGTGCCCAAGTGCGTCGATACCTTTCTGGTGACTTAGTTCTTCCAAGTTGTTCTACTTCAAGCAGTGATCTTCATCATCATCATATGGTCCAAGGAACAAAGTGATCATTTACAAGATCAGACTTCCATAGCAATACTTTCCCAGAATCAAATTTGTACTTCTTGTACTTTTTCTCGTTTTATTTTCAAAATCCAACCCTTGTTTGGAAATTTTGTTAAGTGAAACAGTTATGCCTCTTCCTAACTACGATATAGTCTTGGAAATGGATTGGCTGAGCAAGAAACACACCCTGATAGACTGTCATCGGGGTTGTGTTATCATTAGTCCACATGGAGGACCTGAATTTGAAGTAGCTCGAGCACCAGAGAGCTTGGAGTGTGTCTTCTACACATCCATCACAGAAGATCCCAGACCCCTTCATCCCCTGATAGCAGAATTCTTAGATGTCTTTTCTGACAATCTATCTGGATTACCACCCGATCGAGACGTAGAGTTCACTATCGATCTTGTACCTGGCTCATCCCCTATTTTACATAGAAGCTACAGATTTAACCCCAAGGAAGCTAAGGAGATGAAGGACCAGATAGATGAGCTGAAGGCCCAGGGACTCATCAGAGATAGAGCTTCGCCCTGGGGATCACCAGTTTTGTTCGTGCCCAAGAAGGATGGAACCGTACGGATGTGCATAGATTATCGGGCATTGAACAACATCACCATCAAGAATAAGTACCCTCTGTCCATGATCGATGACCTATTCGATCAGCTGAGCAGAGCAAGGGTTTTCTCAAAGATCGACCTCAAGTCAGGATATTACCATGTCAAGGTTCGAGAGGAGGATATTCAGAAGACGGCATTCAACACCAAGTATGGACAATATGAATTCTTGGTCATGCCCTTCGATCTTACTAATGCCCTAGCTATGTTCATGAATCTCATGAACAAGGTCTTCCATGAGTACTTGGATCAGTTTGTTTTCGTCTTCATTGATGACATTCTGATATACTCAAAGACCCAAGAAGAGCATGAGAAGCACTTGTGAATTGTCTTGGAGACTCTGAGAAAGGAGAAGCTTTATGGTAAGCTGTCCAAGTGTAATTTTTTCTTAGATAAAGTAGATTTTCTTGGACATATTATCACAGGAGAAGGGATATCTATGGACCCCAAGAAGATAACAGCAGTAGAATCTTGGACAACATCCAGCTCAGTTGCGGAGATCAGACATTTCTTGGGCTTAGCAGGATATTACAGGAAGTTCGTGAAGGACTTCGCAAAGATTGTTGAGCCTATGACGAAGCTAACCAGGAAGAACGAAGAGTTTGTTTGGACCGAAGCATGCCAGGCGTCATTTGAGGAATTGAAGAGAAGGTTAAAAACCGCACCTATATTGACGCTACCATCCGGATCAGGTGGATTCCCTATTTATAGTGCTGCTTCAGGCAAATGATTGGGCTGTGTGCTACAATAAGATGGAAAGGTAATTGCCTATGCATCTCGGTAATTATGCAATTATAAGAAAAACTACCCGACGCATGACTTGGAGCTAGCAACAGTTATCTTCGTCCTGAACTTGTGGAAGCATTATCTCTATGGCGAGAAGGTAGACATATACATAGACCACAAAATTCTCAAATATGTCTTCACTTAGAAGGAGCTCAACATGTGCCAGAGGCGATGGCTGGAGCTTATAAAGGATTTTGACATCAATCTGCAGTACCACCCGAGTAAGGCTAATGTCGTCGCTGATGCACTTAGCAGGTACCCGATGGCTATGTTCTTGACAAAGAACCGTCACTTACTGGAAGACATAGAAAAGTTCGGATTGGAGATCGTGCTACCAGATAAAATCATGTTGAAGTTTGGAAAGGATGCAGTTGTACCAGGCGTGGACTCGCTTAATACAACTATAAATGCAGTCCAGTCTGATCAGCAGAGTCATGGAGACTTAATTCCAGAATGAGATACTGTGCAAGTTAAGAGATCGAGTACTAGCTGGAACACTCAAAGGATTTTTCATAGCTGGAGATGGAGCATTGAGGCATGATACGAGACTTTGTGTACCTACTGGCGAACTGAGGAATGAGTTGATGAAGGAGGCGCACCAGTCGCAGCATTCTATATATACATCCAGGAGCTAAAAAGATGTACAAGGACATGAGGACCCATGTATGGTGGCTTAGAATGAAACAAGATATGGCAGAATTTGTCTCCAGATGTTTGATCTGCCAGTAGATGAAGGCAGACTGCCAGAGACCAGCATGTTTGTTGCAACCACTTCCTATTCTGGTGTAGAAATAAGAGCATATTAGTATGGAATTTCTAACAGGATTACCCAGATCCCAAGTAAGGAAGGATGCTATATGTGTAATAGTGGACAGACTGACTAAGTCTGCCTATTTTATTCCTTTCAAGGTTGGTTTATCCACCGAGAGGCTCGAAGCACTTTATATGCAGAATATATACCGTCTTCATGGAGTTTCAGTCAGCATTGTATCTGACAGGGATACCCATTTCACCTCACATTACTGGAAGAGCATGCAAGAGAGCTTGGGCACACAGCTAAAGTTTAGTACGACGTACCACCCGCTGACCGACGGCCAGTCCGAACGGACTATTAAGACGCTTGAGGACATATTGAGATCATGCATCCTGCAGTTTGGTGGATCTTGGGAAGATCACCTACACCTGGTAGAGTTCTCCTACAACAATAGCTACCAGGCCAGCATTCCGATGACAACTTTTGAGGCTTTATATGGTTGACGTTGTCGCACTCCACTAGCATGGGACGATGTTGGAGATCGAGTCCTGTTGGGACCAGAGATGGTTACAGATGCAGTCGAGAAGATGAAGATGTTAGAGAGACACTAAGGATTGCACATGGCCGTCAAAAATATGGGGCGGACAGCAGGCATCGAACCTTGGAATTTGAGGCCGGAGATCAGGTATTTGTCAAAATATCACCTACCAGGGGCACAATCAGATTCGGTCAAGCTAGGAAGCTGAGTCCCCGCTATATTTGTCCATTTGAGGTATTGAGCAGAATCGAAGAGGTAGCGTATAAAGTGGATCTACCTTCCAGTCTCGAAGGCGTGCACAACGTCTTCCACGTATCGCAGCTGAGGCATTACGTACCGGGCCCGAGCCACGTTGTTGATCATTCAGAATTGGAGGTTGGACCTAGCCTCACCGTGCCAGAGCAACCAGTGGAAATCGTAGACCGCATGTAGAAGAGATTGAGGCGTGCAGTGATCCCACTAGTCAAGATAGCTTGGCGTCACCACTCCCCAAGCTAGGCTACCTAGGAGCGAGAGGACGAGATAAGGGAGAAGTATCCTCATCTTTTTTAGGTATGTTCTATCCACCTCTCTTTCATTATTGGTTGAAATTTCGAGGACAAAATTTTCTAAGGAGGGAAGGTTGTAAAGCCCACATATTTACTATATGATTAATATTGTTTGTCTGTTATTTTTAATTAGATTATCTTGGGCTTAATTTAAGTAAGATTGGATGACCCTCCATTTCAGCCCATGGGAAGCCCAACCCATTTAACCCAACTTACCCATTCCTCCACTCACCTGGTTCTCTCTCTCAGATCCCACATCTCGTACAGACCCCCACGTCCCTTTTCTTCTTCCTCTCACGTATTAACACTCAGAAAGAATCAGAACCCTCAAGAAGTTTTTCATTTCCCTTATTCACCAAAAACTCCATAACTTCCTCCTCCCTCCACCAAATCCAAATCCGAGACCACCGTCGCGTTCGTCTCGTCGTCCCTCTCCGAATCCAGACCCTACTCCCCTACCTTCTGTGCCCGTTCCCGCATCGCTTCCCGCGACAGCACCGGTCGCCACCACCCGCCCATGCTATACCCCACCGCGGCCCCCAGTGCGTCTGTACGCTCCGTGCGTGCACCCATGCCCGTGTCCGACCTTCCATCGGTTTTTTTGAACATTTTATTCTGAGTTCGAGGCATCCTTATGGTGCTCCGTTCTTGTAAGCTTCTGTTCCAGAAACTCTCTTTCCTTTCTGTCAGAACCCAATTTCTGTTCCGGCCAATTGACAGAATAATGCTCTGTCAATTGGAATAGTTAGTTTAGAGTATTATTTTAGTGTATTTGTGGGGTGGATTAATTAATTATAGTATAATAGTTAAATTATATTGATTAGTTACTTGTGTATTATGTGTAGATTCATTAATTAATGTACGGTTGCTAATTGCTAATTAAAGAGAATTATAGGGTTTAAAAATTATTAATGAATTTTAGGTGTATTATTAGTCTGTTAGCAAATAATAGTATTATATATTATTAGGATGACTATATGGCAAATGAGTTTATATAAAGCTTATTTGTCACATTTGGTTAATTTTAATAAGAGAAATAAATTTGATAAGAAATTGGTATTAATATTTTTCAATAAGTAAAGTTTGGCCTATAAAAGGTTTTTAAATATATTTTATGGATTTTTCATACCAGAGAGTAATTATTTATATTATTTTTCAAAAAGTAATTACCTATAATTCTTCCCCAAAAGTAATTATTTATAATATTCTATTTTTTATTAAAATGAAGTTTTGCTATTAAAAAGTGTTTATTTTATTAAATGATGAATTTTGGTGTAAAGTATCAATGTGGTTAAAATTATTATTTTCTTTATCTTGTGAATAATAGTCAAAGATGGTTTTTAGTAAAATCGTACTTTCGCATAATATGGTAATTACACAAAAATGCTAATTTCTATAATACAATTTTTTCTTACCTTACCCATTACGGTAAAAATATGTATTTTTCGCTAAATGATTATCTTGTCACTTAGTGTTAACAATCAACATACTCTAAAATATGAATATTTTTCTTGTTGATAACAAAATTTTGTAATTTACAACCCGACCAGATTTAGCCTTATTAACCAGCCAGTGTTGTCCTGAAGGATTAGAGTGTAGTAAATTTTAGTTATTAAATTCGGTGTTACGATTATGTAGGGTTCAGGCCCTAAGTTCGATGACATCTACAGTCGTTACTACAGTACTGGAGACACCAAGGCAAGTGCATACTTATCTAAACTCTTGTTTTAATTAATAATTAATTTTATGCATGCTAGAGTACTATATCGACACCTGACTCACGGGATCCCTCTCGGATCATACCGACTGCTTACTGAATCATTTACTTGACTGCTTACTGA
Organism: Iris pallida; assembly: GCA_029216955.1. Lineage (NCBI taxonomy): Eukaryota > Viridiplantae > Streptophyta > Magnoliopsida > Asparagales > Iridaceae > Iris > Iris pallida. The sequence goes on along the minus strand of JANAVB010015428.1, from coordinate 941 downwards.
ATCATTGACTCAGGGATTGGGAGAGTAACGTTAACACCTGTGGTCAAAGCCCCTTACTGAATCACTGTGGATAACGGAAGCGTAACTCAGTTGGGCCGAAGCCGGACTGTGTTCATTAGAACACTTACTGCCTCCAACCCTAGCCGGCCACAGGCTTTTACGCGCTCTAAACACTATTATAGCTAGATTGCATTATTTTACTTTTCAGAATTTTACTGCATAACTATTTTATTATTATTATTTAGAAAATTATATTTCTATAATAAGCTGCTTCTTATCTCGTCTTGTAATTATTGAATAAATGCTGGAATGGATTTGTGTGTCTTGCTCCCTCCTGACTGGAGACAACATTTTTAGGTGAGTGTGACGATGATGAGCTGGCTTACACTTCCTATTATGGGTTCGACTTGGGTTCTGAGGACTTAGCTGAACCAGGGCAGAGGAACCAGGAGTTCTAGTTGCACCCTTTTCTGATTAGTTCACTTTTCCTAAAGTTGTAATAAAAAAATATTTGTGATGTTGAATACTTTTGCTTTGTCTTCATTTTTATTTCTACTTTAGTTGTATTTTAGAATATTTAATAAAATATTTTATTTTTCATTTAGACATTTGTACTGCTTGTGTTTACTGCAGTTTACTGCCGCCATCTCACAACGGTGCAGGCTGGGCATGATCCGACTGGACCCATTATATTGGGAACGGATCGTGACAGCTGCATCTTGGAAGTCCTGAATGCCCGGGGTCCCCGGCTGGTACTGCTGTCTCTGTTCTCCTTGCGGCTGGGTGGTCACCCTCTCTACTGTAGTCATTGCCAGCTGGTGGACATTGTCTATGCCTGCTTGAAATCAGCAGACTGACGCTACTGGGCCTCCATCATCTGCTGGAAGAAGGCGAATAGCTGAGCTGTATCTACTGATCCCGAAGGTGGCTGCTACTGGGAT
>JANAVB010015427.1:0-141572 GCA_029216955.1 Iris pallida | reverse complement strand
TAAACTGCTGATAAAACTGAGGATCAAATCTAGGGAGCAGCATGAGCAGAAGTAGAAGCAACTAGATCTGGTTGAGGTAGAGCAGCAACGGGTGGAAGTGAAGGTAGGGGGTATTTCTAGACCTAGTAAGCTCAGAAGGTGACCCAGTTATTGGACAAATATTAAGGTTGATGCCAAATTTCCTAAAAATAACTGCAAGATGCATGGGATAAAGGAGGTTGTGGTCCACCCTCCGACAAATGACATCCAAGCTATGTTAATATAATGTTAATGACATAGTAAACTTTGCCATTTCATCAAGCATGCCACTATTAAGGTAAAGTAATGTCGCTATTTTGACACAGTTTTGGCGACCAACAATGAATATTTCCACATCGCCAATTTGGAAATTTATGTTTTTTGTACCGCTAAATGTCACAAAATAGCAACTGTTTGAGACATGTAGAATACATTACTACATTAATGTTTAACGACATTTTGTTGGTACGTAACTAAAAAAAGACAACCTACTCAAAACATCGCAACTAGTATTTAGCGACGTAAAATATGTGATTCACAATATTTTATGCATCGCTAATACTTCTTATTTTAGTAGTGATAAATAGTTTCAGACTTGCACCTCATACGGTAACAAACGCTAGCTAGACTATAAATTGGAATGATCACATCCATGTCATATTATGTTTTCTGCTAGATAGTGGTATTTATCTTCTGATAGAGCAAAACGTAACACTATATATTTGTTTGTCTGCTTGGCAGCTTTTGCAATAGTAGAAGAAGTAGTGTAGTCGAGGATGTTCCTTTATCACCATTGAGTGGTGCCAAATGCTGGAGATATTGTAATCCTCTACATTCACAACATGGTAACGATTTATTATAAGGTGTAGGATACCAAGTAACACAAAAGAAACAACCACATCAAGATTCGTTATCACTTTATAGAAGAAGAAGAAGAAGAAGAAGAAAAGAAGAAAGAAGAAGGATGAAGTTACCTTGAAGTACCTAGAGACAATGAATGAATTATGGACCCCTTACAAAGGGGATTATGAAAGAGAACTTTTGTGGCGCATACTAGATCTTCGTGATTGCATCCCTGTTGATGCATTGAGAGAAGACTATTATCCATATTTTAAGGCTATTTGTGTGGATGAATTCTATATATATATATATATATATATATATATATATATATATATTATTCTCTCTAAATTTTTTGTGTTATAACACTTTTGTGTGGATGCTTTTTATAGTTAATTATGCATTGAATGTTTTTGTAGTATGTCAGATAAGCATTGGTTGATCCGCTCGCATGGATGACCATCCTGAATGACCATAAGGGTGCATAAAAAGATGAAACTGAGCCCATCTCACACATGTTGGGAATGACAATAATGCACTAAGGATTGTGACACGCAGTAAATGTAATCCCGCTTTACCAAAATTATTAAATTTTGGTATTTTTTGGTTTTAAAATTTTAGAAATATTATTTTGGGTTATTTAGTAGAATAGTAAATTTTCTGATTTATAATAGTTTCTTTATAATTTTTTTATGAATGAAAATTGTTATTAATGATTTATGAATTGAGGAGAAGACTCTAGCAACTATACTTGGAGTGCTCTCCAAGATTTTAACAACCGTGTAACAAACTTCCTAACAAACTCTAACTACCTATAACAAACTTTCTACCAACTTTTGGTACAGTTTGCAATAAAGCTATTTGTTGGTGTGTTTTTGTAAAATACCATTTTTCATCTATTCTGATCCCAGCCTTATAAAATGACTTCAACTCTTTCTCTCCTCCTCATAAATCATTTCCTCCGTTGGAAATTTGAGGAGCAAGACTCTCAAATTTCCCCAATAATTTATCGCTTCCCCCAATTTCCTTTCCCAACCCTAATTTCTTCGAAACCGGATGCTGATGGCGGTGGTCTGCCTCCACCACTCCGGCGACTAGGCCTGGTCTTCTCGGCGAGCGATACGCGATGGCCCCGACAGCTAGTAGATCACCCGGCGAAGATCGACCCTTCTTCGACGCGGCACACTCCAGGCGGCGCGTCTCCTCTCTCTGGTAGCCACGACAGCAGAGCTTCCACTGACGCCGAGCGGCACCCGACTTCTCCCGGCGACTTCCTCCGGCGATCATTCCTTTCTCGATCAGAATTTCTCGGTCATATGGATCAAATTCTCTTGTAAGTTCCTTTGAAGCCTCTTCAAACTTCTCTGTGATCATTTTCTGAATCGAGTTATTTTCGTTGTGGCGATGGAATTGTAGTAGCAATTCACTTTCAAATCTGATCGAATTAGAGGGAACATTGTTTGAATCAAGAATACAACAATTCTTTGGATCTTGGACGCATCTGGACACAGAGGGTCGTGTTCGATCATTTATCTGAGACTGCAAACTCTCCCCAGGTATAGCCTCAGTTTTGCTACGTTTTTAGAACTTGTTGCTTAAGTTTGATGGATGCATTGTTGGACAGGTTAGGAGTTGTGTTCATGTGTGTCCAGGGCTAGGTCAGGTTCAGATTATGCAGATTAGCTCGTGTTTCAGTTATGTTTGTGCCCGGAGTTTAAGTTTATGTTGGCGTGCGTTGCGTGTCGGACTCAACTAGTTGGGCTCGAATGTTCGGATGTGGGAGGGCATGTGTCTGTTTCAGCTTATAATCGGATTGCCTACTCGTTTGTTTTGGCTGGGCAATAGTTTTGAATTTTTTTTAAAAACTGAACATTTGATTTGGATGTATAACTGGACTTTGATTTCAAAGTTTTACTAAACATTTGATTTGAATGGATATTGAACTTTTCTTTTATAGTTCTACCCTTGGTTTGGGATTGTCTGTTGACCAGAATGTCTACTTGAATAGGTTTTCTTTGTATAAGTCTTCTAAACCTCGGTTTAATTACTCTGCTGAACCTTTGGTAGTATGGGGACTTGGCTATGCAGATTGTTTGCTAAAAGAAATCGGTTAGGTGTGAATAGTTGTTTGAAGAAACTTTTGAACTCAATTTGGCCGTTAAAATCATATATATATAGCTACAGCTTTGTGGAGGCTCTTATAAGTTTTGTTGGACTTGTTATGTAGCAAAGAGTTGGGTTAGGTTGCTCTTTGTGAATCATCACTTTTACAGTGGCTTATGTTTGGGGCTTTTGTGTATATTTTTCTTGGATTTTGTGTTGTGATAAATTGGTTTTGAATTAAATCTAGTTCTTTTGCTACTAGTTTCAATTGAAATCCTATCAATTATTTATGTCCCTGTGTGAGTATATTTTGCTAAAGAAGTAGGTTATAAGTAATTTTTTGCTTCAAGTAATAGATGGGAGAGTTGAGCCATGTAGAGTATGGAGTTTTGGTCTGTTTATGTGGCCAGACTTTTGGCTTTGCATTTTGAGCCATGCAGAGTATGGAGTTTTGGTCTGTTTATGTGGCCAGACTTTTGGCTTTGCATATTTTTAGCCTTGCTAAACTGAGTGAAAAGGGTTGCATTAAAAGACAAGTTGAATTGCAGGACTTTAGAATTGGAAATTTGAGTGCGGGGCTGACACTAGTACCTTGAATGCTGTGTAGTAATATTGTTCCGGTAATAAAAACAGAGTTAGAGGTTAGTAGTTATATTGTGATTCAACAAACGTCATATTATCATATTATCAAATGGATTTTTCTTTATAGAGGATAGTAGTAAACATTCTGTAGTGTGCTAATATTTAATAAAAGCTAGACAGTATTTTCTAGCTATTATTTATATTTGACTATTTTTTTGTCATTGGTATAATAACCAGTTTATTTATGAATATAAAGTATTTCAAATTATTTATAGTAAAGTAGTCTTTCCATAGTAATGACCTAACTAGTGATAATTAGAGATAAATAATTTGAGCTTAATAAAATGTCTCTACCTAACCAATTTGTACCAAACCAGGTGGACCTACAGATCTTCTTCTATTTCCGATCACCAGAGCAAGACAAGTACACCAACTCGAACCCTTTACTCTGTATTTCTGTCTTGCTTTATGTTCTCATGTTGACACGTTGTACACATGATTATTCATTGTTGACCGTCATCGTTTATTGTTCATCATTCATTGTTCTGTATTCTTTACTTGTACATTAGGGTGGGAAAATGCTACATATATGTGACCAATCCTATATTAGCTAGGCATTGACTAATAGCTTAGGTTCATATCGTACACGTGGGACTCTAAGCCGTACCATTATTCATGTGCTCTTGTATCCTTTACTACCACAGCCGGTCATATATGATAGTTATTTCAAATACATGTTACACTGATAGTCTAGTTCATTGTTCTGGATCTGGTACTATAGTTTTATCGTTATTCATGTACTACAGTTTCATGTTCATGTTCTTGTACCATAGTTCATATTGTAGTTCATTATTCATGCATTTTAGTTTACTTTGTTTAGTGCTTCTTGTCGGGATTGTACTTTGCTCTCTTCCTGACAGAATACGTTGCAGGTATCTTGAGGATATTGTACCACCTTTATGGGCCAGAGCCCGAATCCAGGATGGAGTTATGTTCAGGATGGACTTAGAATTGCAGAGTCATAGTTAGATCTTTTATCATGTATTGTATTGAGGATTCAGGATTGTATAATTTTATCCTGGTTACCGGATTTGTCTCCGGATGATATTGTATTGACTTGGTGGATTGTGGAGATCTGTTCTGGGAATGTTTATAGTAGCTGTGATATTTATTATTATTGTGACTTGGATTTTTCTTTAGAATTGTACATCTTACTTCGTCGTGTCCATCGACGAAGGCTGGGCATGTCTGACTCGTGTCCGATTATTCGGGAGCGGGTCGTGACATATTTTTTTGGTGGCCCATGCAGGTCTGTCCTAATAGTACTTAGGCTATAGAGTGCTATTGGGGAACCTGCGTAACTAAGGAAAACTCATCACAGCATAGAATTTGTGGGAAACAGTTATGGGTATAATTTTACTAAGTTTGTTTACTATCCTATAGTTAGGCCATATCTAACCAGTTTTCTATTTTTCAGAGTGATTCAGACACGCAACTCCAAGGATATTGATTCCCCTGCGCTCGAGGCTTCTAAGTTTATCTATCTAATATATTTTACTAGTAAATATTTGATTTATAGTATTTGAGCTTTCATTAGATTTCCTCTTAATATCTAGAATTTCTAAAAAACTTCTTTGTTGCAATTCGAGTCATTGTTTCTTATTTAAGATTTATTTCTGTAGCCTCCTTGTCCTACTAAAACTCCTTGTTTTTTAAAGAACAGATAACTTCACTTTCCATCATGATTAGGACTTAGAACTCGTTGAACTTTCATAAAATCCTTTGAAATTCCTATGGATAAAGTTGAAGAGTTTTCGATGATCTACTATGACGTAGCAGATGCGTACTGCGGTCATTTATCTGAATTATGGAGACCGCGGGTTCATTGCAGCCAGCTGCGCACTGGCGAGGCATGAACTCTAAGTCAAAATAATTTCGGGTATTCATGGTTTTCGGGTATTATTGAGACTATGTCCTAAAATCATAAACTTTTGATCTCTTGAGTTGTTCCGCTAACATGGATAAAGTTGATAGAAATATTCGATAATTTATTATTATTTGATTCATTGAGCCAAAGGTTCACTACAGTCAGATGTACTCTACCCTAGCGAGGCAGGAACTCTAGGTAAAATGATTTCGAATATGTATAGTTTTCGGATACTATTGAGAGTATATCCGTGTTATCTACCATGTTTGATCTTTTATCGCCATTGACAATTTTATCGAAATCTCTGCAGTGATTCCATTTTTCTCTTGATTTATCAGGACCTTTCTTAATATATGTTAGTCCAATCTCTTTCATGGTTCAACTCTAGTGATTTATATGAATTTTGCTAATAGTTGTATATTTTGATAGCTATGTATACTAGATAGCCGATATACAATTTTGGATGCATGTATATATGTGATATCTATATGGAGTTTTCATTTATGTTTCCTTCTAGCATCTAGACTTTCTTGTCGTTTCCTATTCAAGACTTGTTTCTAAAGTCTCTTTATCTTACGGTTTGTCTCTTAGTACCTAGCAACGCTTGTTTGATCTTGTTGTTTCTTCGTTCTTAATAAAATTGTTTAGTCTTTTGTTGTTTCTTAATAATTCTTGCTAGATCTTTTTCATCTCTACTATAACCCCTGAAATTTCGAGGATAAAATTTTTCTAAGGGGGGTAGATTTGTAATCCCGCTTTTTCGAAATTATTAAATTTTGGCATTTTTTGGTATTTTAAAATTTTAGAAATATTATTTCGGGTTATTTAGTAGAATAGTAAATTTTTTGATTTATAATAGTTTCTTTATAATTTTTTTTATGAATGAAATATTGTTATTAATGATTTATGAATTGAGGAGAAGGCTCTAGCAACTATACTTGGAGTGCTCTCCAAGATTTTAACAACCGTGGAACAAACTTCCTAACAAACTCTAACTACCTATAACAAACTTTCTACCAACTTTTGGTACAGTTTGCAATAAAGCTATTTGTTGGTGTGTTTTTGTAAAATACCATTTCCCATCTATTCTGATCCCAGCCTTATAAAATGACTTCAACTCTTTCTCCTCCTCATAAATCATTTCCTCCGTTGGAAATTTGAGGAGCAGAGGCTCTCAAATTTCCCCAATAATTTATCTCTTCCCCCAATTTCCTTTCTAACCCTAATTTCTTCAAAATCGGATGCTGATGGAGGTGGTCTGCCTCCACCACTCCGACTAGGCCTGGTCTTCTCGGCGAGCGATGCGCGACGGCCCGACGGCTAGTGGATCACCTGGCGAAGATCGATCCTTCCTCGACGCGGCACACTCCAGGCGGCACGTCTCCTCTCTCTCTGGTAGCCATGATAGCAGAGCTTCCACTGACGACGAGCGGCACCCGACTTCTCCGGCGACTTCCTCCGGCGATCATTCCTTTCTCGATCAGAATTTCTCGGCCATATAGATCAAATTCTCTTATAAGTTCCTTTGAAGCCTCTTCAAACTTCTCTTTGATCATTTTTCTAAATCGAGTTATTTTCGTTGTGGCGATGGAATTGTAGTAGCAATTCACTGTCAAATCTGATCGAATTAGATGGGACATTGTTTGAATCAAGAATAAACAATTCTTTGGATCTTGGACGCATCTGGACACAGAGGGATCATGTTCGATCATTTATCTCAGACTGCAAACTCTCCCCAGTTATTGGCTCATTTTGCTACGTTTTTAGAACTTGTTGCTTAAGTTTGATGGATGCAATATTAGACAGGTTAGGAGTTGTGTTCATGTGTGTGTCCAGGGCTAGGCCAGGTTCAGATTGTGTCCAGATTAGCTCGTGTTTCAGTTGTGGTCATGTTCGGAGTTTGAGTTCGTGTTGGCGTGCGTTGCGTGTCAGACTCAACTAGTTGGGCTCGAATGTTCGGATGCGGGAGGGCATGTGTCTGTTTCAGCTTATAATCGGACTACCTACTCGTTTGTTTTGGCTGAGCAATTGTTTTGAATTTTTTTATAAAAAACTGAACATTTAATTTGGATGTATAACTGGACTTTCGATTTCAAAGTTTTACTAAACATTTGATTTGAATGGATATTGAACTTTTGTTTCATAGTTCTACTCTTGGTTTGGGACTGTCTGTTGACCAGAATGTCTACTTGAATGGGTTTTCATTGTATAAGTCTTCTAAACCTTGGTTTAATTACTCTGTTGAACCTTTGGTAGTATGGGGACTGGGCTATGCAAATTGTTTGCTTAAAGAAATCGGTTAGGTGTGAATGGTTGTTTGAAGAAACTTTTGAACACAATTTGGCCATTAAAATCATATATATATAGCTATACGCTTTGTGGAGGCTCTTATAAGTTTTGTTGGACTTGTTATGTAGTAAAAAGTTGGGTTAGGTTGCTCTATATGAATCATCACTTTTACAGTGGGTTATGTTTGGGGCTTTTGTCTATATTTTTCCTGGATTTTGTGTTGTGATAAATTTGGTTTTGAATTAAATCTAGTTCCGTTATGCTACTATTCAATTGAAATCCTATCAATTATTTGTCCCTCTGTGAGTATATTTTGCTAAAGGATTAGGTTATAGGTAATTTGTTTGCTTCAAGTAATAGATGGAAGAGTTAAGCCATGCAGAGAATTGGTCTGTTTATGTGGCCAGACTTTTGGCTTTGCATATTTTTGAGCCATGCAGAGTATGGAGTTTTGGTCTGTTTATGTGGCCAGACTTTTGGCTTTGCATATTTTTGAGCCTTGCTAAACTGAGTGAAAATGGTTGCATTAAAAGACAAGTTGAACTGCAGGACTTTAGAATTGGAAATTTGAGTGCGGGGCTGACACTATACCTTGAATGTTGTGTAGTAATATTGTTCCGGTAATAAAAGCGGAGTTAGAGGTTAGTAGTTATATTGTGATTCTACTAACGTCATATATATATATTATCAAATGGATTTTTCTTTATAGAGGATAGTAGTAAACATTCTATAGTGTGCTAATATTTAATAAATGCTAGACAGTTTTTCTAACTATTATTTATATTTAACTTTTCTTGTCATTGGTATAATAACCAGTTTATTTATGAATATAAAGTATTTCAAATTATTTATAGTTAAGTAGTATTTCCATAGTAATGACCTAATTAGTGATAATTAGAGATAAATAAGTTGAGCTTAATAAAATGTCTCTACCTAACCAATTTGTACCAAACCAGGTGGACCCACAGATCTTCTTCTATTTTCGATCACCAGCAAGGCAAGTACACCGACTCGAACCCTTTACTCTGTATTTTTGTCTTGCTTCATGTTCTCATATTGACACATTGTACACACGATTTTTCATTGTTCACCGTTCATCGTTCATTGTTCAGTATTACTTGTACATTAGGGTGGGGAAATACTACAGATATGTGACCAATCCTATATTAGCTAGGCATTGACTAATAGCTTAGATCTCATATCGTACACGTGGGACTCTAAGCCGTACCATTGTTCATGTGCTCTTGTATCCTGTACTACCACAGTCGGTCACATATTCTGATAGTTATTTCAAATGCATGTTACACTGATAGTCTAGTTCATTATTCTGGATCTAGTACTATAGTTTCATCGTTATTCATGTACTACAATTTCATGTTCCTGTTTTTGTACCATAGTTCATATTGTAGTTCATATTCATGCATTTCAGTTTACTTTGTTTAGTGCTTCTTATCGGGGTTGTACTTTGCTCTCTTTCTGACAGGATATATTGCAGGTATCTTGAGGATACTGTACCACCTTTTTGGGACAGAGCCCGAATCCAGGATTGGAGTTATGTTCAAGATGGACTTAGAAGTAATCGTAGAGTTATAGTTAGATCTTTTCTTAAATTTGTTTTAGATATTTTATCACGTATTGTATTGAGGATTCAGGATTGTATAATTTTATCCTGGTTACCGGATTTGTCTCCGGATGATATTGTATTGACTTGGTGGATTGTGGAGATCTGTTCTGGGAACGTTTATAGTAGCTGGGATGTTTTATATTATCATTGTGACTTGGAGTTTTCCTTAAAATTTTACAGCTTACTTCGTCGTGTCCATCGACGAAGGCTGGACATGTCCGACTCGTGTCCGATTATTCGGGAGCGGGTCGTGACAGTAAACTCTACCATAATTTGCTCCTAAATAATTTGGTACGAGTATTTTAGTATATCCAACCTACATCATAGTATTGACAGTAGTACACTACCTATTTCTATAGGTTACAATATCAAATTATTACTCACATCCATATATCTATCTATTATCTAAAATATATCAAGAACTAAGACCGATAGAAAAAGTATATGACAAAAAATGTACATTTCAAACTATAAGATATCAGAAGGACGAGTATGACCGCAAACCTCAATCTTAAACATGAAGTTCCATATACCAGGGTGATTCGTCTAAGTTGCAATGTTAGTTATCCAGTCAAAATTGGAGCATGTACGTACAAAATAGTAACTAACGCATGTAAACAATATATGCATGTAACAACATAAATAATATGACTATTACGAGTAGTGAAGAATCATGTATAACAACATGATATATGAAACCGAGCATAAATAGTGTAATACTACATGAGAATCATGAATAATAGGGCTAACACTATCAGTTGATATCTTACATATGTGATGCTAGATTGTAGAAGCATAAAAATTACTAAAAGTAAGTAGTTCGTGAGAAGCCATCATGTAGGAATAATCTCCCTGAAAGTAGTATATTTAAGTAGAGGGTATCAGAAGGAGTTGGTCACCTCACGTGAATATCTCTTCCCAGAACGGCTTTTGCTCCAAACAACGGTTAAATCACATTTAATGTGTCGTATGTACAAAACCCAAAGTAAAAAACGGTAGTAAATTAATTACGTAGTATCTGATGTGACGGTGGACAAATGAATGATGGAATAGAATTCGATATGCAAAAAATTTAAAAAGCTATCAAAATTAAGTACGTGCTTCTTGCATTATGTGCTTCATGTAATCTTGCTTCCTACATAATAATCTTCATGTAGACTTTGCTTCTTGCAATCTAACCTCCTACAAAATTTTTTTATGCATCCTTTGCTTAGCAAGAACGTTGGTTCCTGTGAGTTTCTATGATGTGATATTCCTACGTACTATTATATGATAAACATGACGAATATTATGGAGGTTTAGGCGATTCATCGATAGCTATCAGATATTGTGCATTTGTGGTGTGTAAAATCGTAGTAACAGGAACCCACATGACAGACTGTGACTTTGACTGCCCACTCCTCGTGTAACTGTATCCATGTGGCAGCATTTTCAGTTTGTCTGAACAGGCATCCATATGGCAATGTCTCCTTTAATTCCACATGAATATGGGTTAACCAACTCTCCATGAAGTATGTGCTCGTATGACCTTACTTCCTACGTAGTATTTGATGGAACTGAGGATTCTCTTGACCACAGATTGGTGTGCATATTGATCGATAGAAAGTTAAATAGATATAAACGTGTTCTAACCCTTCATAGGCAAAAACTATGGTTTATAAATTATATCTGCGATGAGAAGAAGACAACAATTTCTAACAACCTCGAGCAGTCAACGACCACCCCAAGATCTTCTGCTGTATTCCTTATTCGGGATCGTGTAGGCGACGATCTTCCAGCCTTTTTTCTCTCCGCTGTCCTCCCTTTCTCTTCTCTCGTAATGGACAAATTAGAAAAAGATGCACTTCTTAGGATACATCTGACGGCCAAAGAATAGAGGGTATATATAGTTAGGACAGGGACCATAAGAAGAAATTAGGTTTAGGTCTCCTAATGGGTATAGGTATCCCTTGTTCAGCCCGAACACACAACCCATGCTTGTTAACAATAGCTCGGTCCACTAAAGAGCTATTGTTGCACTATCTTTCTAATCCCAAATTACGTTTATGGGCTCCTTATTATTATATACTTATTTGTCTCCCCATGTTAAGATATCAAATGTCCGTTAATCAAAATAAGTTACTGACAACTACATTGATTGACATCTTTTATCCTTAAGTAGTACCACTCAACTTTATTTTTCATTCGAATATAATCCACCTGCAGGGTTTACATGAAAATCCTTCCTTAAGGGGACATTATCAACCAGATACATCGGGACATGGATCCTTTTATAATCAATAGCCCATCATACACATAATGCCATTATCCAATTTATAGAGGTTATTGACTCATTATGAATCTCACTCTTTTATGAATCAAAGTAACGCACACAACATATATATGTCCATTATTATATCCGAATTATGAGCACAAGCATCCATAATAACAGATTAATTGTTCTCTTATATAGTCAACAGAAAGAGAACAACCTCAAGTGGTCCTGTTCAATATGCACAAAGTGCACTAGCATAATCCTATAGTCAAGATAGACTAATGCCAAATTACACTACAACCTTACCAATGGTTTGTCCAAATCCATCTAGGTTGTGAACTATTTATATATTCTATAAGGGACTAATAATATGATTCTGCATGTCACTACACACCATATTATCTATAATATAGAATATCAGGCACTTTGTATTAACATATAACAAATGTAAAATGCCAACATTTGCCCATATAATTCTCATTTAAAAATAATAAAAAAATATAGTTAATACAAAAGTGATGCTTTTAGTATATAACCCTAATAATCTTTCATCATACAAAGCATTGCTTTTAGGTTATCTGCTGATGTTATCTTGGTCAAAGCAACATTCTCTTCTTTTATGATATCTCGTATCAGGTAGTACTTGTGCTCAATGTGTTTGCCTGTCTTATGGGCTCGTGGTTCCTTCGAGTTTGCAATTGTACCAACTATTATCATAATAAAATATAATAGCCTTAGGAAAACTAGGTACCACATCTAAGTCCAATAGAAAGTTTCTGAGCCAAATCGCTTATTTGGCTGCCTCAGAGGCTGCCACATACTCGACTTCCATGGTGGAGTCAATAATACATTTTTGCTTGATGCTCCTCTATACTATGGTTCCACCTCCCAAGGTAAAAACATAACATGAGATAGATATTTTGGCATCTCTATCAGATTTAAAATCTGAGTTTGTATACCCCAAGGGCACTAAATTATCTGCCTGGTAAACTAGCATATAATCTTTAGTCCTTTTTAGGTACTTCAGAATATGCGTTATCGCAGTCCACTGATCTTGTCCTGGGTTAGACTAATATCTGCTAACCATGCCTATGGTAAAGTAAATATCTGGTCTCGTACATAGCATTACATAAATTAAGCTTCCTACAGTCCAACATAAGGAACTACTTTCATGTTCTCTATTTCTTTAGGTTTCCTCGGACACTGTTTCTTTGATAGAGTTATTCCATGTCTAAAGGTAGAAAACCTTTCTTAGAATTTTGCATGCTAAAATGAGTTAATATAGTATCTATATAGGCCGATTAAGATAAGCCTAACATCCTTTTCTTGCGATCTCATAAAACTTTGATCCCAAGGATGTGACCTGCTTCTTCCAAGTCCTTCATATCAAACTGTTTGGATAAGTATACCCTTACATTAGATAACACCTTTGCATTGTTTTCAATGAGCAATAGGTCATCCACATAAAGTATTAGGAATACCACCACATTTCTGTCACACTTTTTGTACACACAAGATTCATCTAGACATTGCTCAAATTCGTAGGATTTTATCACCTGATCAAAACGGATATTCCAAGATCTGGAAGCTTTCTTAAGTCCATTAATGGACTTCTTGAGCTTACAAACAAGATGCTCTTGGCCTTTTTTAATGAACCCGTCTGGTTGCTTCATATAGATATTTTCTTCAAGACTTCCATTAAGGAAAGCTATCTTGACATCCATTTGCCAAATCTCATAATCGAGATGAGCTTCAATAGATAAAAGAATCCAGACAGACTTATGCATAGCTATTGGAGAAAATGTTTCATCATAATCAATACCCTCTTTCTGAGTAAAACCTTTTGCAACATGCCTTTCTTTAACGGCCTCAACCTTGCCATATGTTCTTCTTTTTCTCTTATAGAACCACTTGCATCCAATGGATTTTATACCAGTTGGGTGGTTCTACAAGTTTCCAAACTTTATTAGAATCCATTGATTCTATTTTCGATTTCATTGCCTTTTGCCAAGATTCAACATCTTTATCTTGTAGTGCTTTATTATAGGTACAGGGATCATAGTCTTGTTCCTTACGGAAAAAGTCTGAGGACTCTCCCAAGAACATAAACATGTCCGGTTGTATAACAACCCTCCCACTACGACGAGGCACTATGGGTTGTGGTGTAACATTTGTGACATATTATACAGTTACTTGTGGTTCCTCCTCTTGTACTGTTGGTATTAAAGTATTAGGTATCTCTTCTCTTAATTCTTCTAGAATAACTCTACTCATGGGTTTATGGTTTATCACATAGTCTTCCTCTTAGAATTGGGCATTGGTGCTAATAATAACCTTCTGATCCTTAGGACTATAAAATAGACCTCATTTCGTTCCTTTGGATAGCCTACAAACAAGTGTACTTCTGTAAGAGATTCCAACTTATCTACTTTTCATTCAGTACTGTGCTGGACTATCCCAAATCGAACATGTTACAGACTAGGCTTTCGCCCGGTCCACAGCTGTAGGAGTAGAAGGTACTAACTTAGAAGGTACCAAATTCAGAATATAAGCTACAGTCCCTAAGGCATATCCCCAAAATGAGTCTGGCAAATCCAAATAACTCATCATTGATCTAACCACCATAAGAGTCCTATCTCTTTCTGCTACACCATTCTGTTGGAGTGTTCCAGGTGCGGTCAATTGGGACGTAATCCTAGCTTCTTAAAGTAATCCCCAAACTCTCCAAAAAGGTACTCGCTACCACAATCTGAACATAAGGACTTGATACATTTTTTATGACGTTTCTCTATCTTAGCCTTGTACTCTTTGAATTTTCCAAAGCACTCAGACTTACGGCGCATCATGTAAATATATCCATTGAATAATCGTCAATAAATGTGAAAAAATATTCAAAGCCATCTCTAGCCTGGATAGTTATGGGCCCACACAAATCAGAATGAACCAATTTAACACATCTTTGGCCCTATACTCCTTGCCTTGAAAGGCCTTTTGGTTATTTTACCTTCCAAGAAGGATTCACAGACTGGAAGTGCCTTCACTTCTAATGAACTCAAAGATCCATCTGTAACAAGTCTTTGAATCCTTTTTAGATTAATATGGCCTAATCGTAAGTGCCAAAGATATATTTGGTTAATGCAATAAGGTTCTTTTCTTTTATTTAAGTTAGAAGACGTAGTATTCATTTCCATTAGTTGCATTATCGGTAAAATAGGATTAATGATATAAATTATCTACTAATGCACCCGAACAGATAAATTGCTTATTTTTCTAATAAACAATGTTGTCATTAAAATAAACTGAATATCCATCCTTAACTAGCATAGAAACAGAAATCAAATCCCCTCTAAGTAAAGATGCATAAAGATAATCTTTTAATGTCAAAGACTTATTTCTACCATAAGATAAAAAAAAATCTCCTACTACAACGACGCCACTTTTGTAGCGTCACCCATGAATAAGCATATCTCTCTATCACTAAGCCGTCTGGTTTCCTGGAAATCCTGCAACAAATTGCAGACATGATTAGTAGCTCCTGTATCTACACACTAGGTACCGGTAGATAACACCGCTAAAACATGTTTCAACTACTAGTGAATGGGATATACCTTCTTTGTTTCCTTGTTTGAGAAGTGGACAGTCACTCTTCCAATGTCCTGACCCTTTGTACTTAAAATATTTGCCTTTAATTTTTCATATTGCCTTGAGGTCCCATGCCCTTCTTTGTTGAGTTTGCTTGTTTCTGAATGTTATCTTCTTCTTACCGCCTTTTGACTTTGAAGTAGAAGCCTCTTCAGTAACATAAATATGAACACTCTGCCTAAAGAGAGCTTCAGCATCCTGTAGCTTTTTTACAAGTTCTGCCAAACTATACAACCTTTTGTTCATGTTGTAGTTAAGGCAAAATGTGTCAAAACTTTTAGACAGAGTCCTGAGAATGATATCGACCTAGGATTCTCCATCGATTTTAGCTCTAATGATCTACATATCATTCAGATGACCTATCATCTTGAAAACATGATCCCTTATTGGCGTACCTTCAACTATTTTTGTATTCATCAAACACTTCATAGAAAACTGCCTAGCTGCTCTACTCTGATGTTTGAAGAGTTCCTTGAGGTTACACATCATGTCACAAGCTGTGGCCATGGCCTGATGCTGACGTTGTAGTATATTTGACATAGATGCCAGAATATAACACCGTGCCATCTCATCTGCCTTTATCCACTTCTTATAAACCTTTTTGACCTCTTCATCAGAATTAGCATCAGGCTTAGGACATTCCTCATTGAGTACATATTTGTACTCTTCAGCAGTTACGACAATATCCAAGTTAAAATTCCATCAATATAATTAGGGCCAGTAAGTTTGTTTTCTTTAAAATCACCATAAGTGGATTGAAAGAACCCATTTTTGAAATTCTAAAAATCATATAATTAACTATTATACAGGACAAAACTTTTTGAATTAAATAAATATTAATTCCCTCAAAACAATAATAAAAATTTACCAACACCTTAAACACCATGAATTTAGCATGCTATGATGGTGTGGACATATTCAAATTCAATATTTGTCCAAGGAAGTTTTTTCTATTAATCTTATTCTCGTGTCAACCTAACTTTATGAAAAATAAAATTAGTTTGTTGGTCTGGATTTGGTCCTACAAATAATAGTAGTGACTCCGATAGGAAGGATACCATTATTTGTATCTAAGTGTATACCATTACTTGACACTAAGTTCGTTACTTAATGAGTTCCTTCAGTTAGAGAAGTGAATATACTAGGTAACTTTCTATAATTCTCCCGAAGGAAGTTTGTACTAGTGATCCATAATTAGACTTGTCCGATATGGAGGGAGGCACTAAAGCCAACATGCAAGTATAATTACATCACTTACAAATCATTAATGGAGACCATGCGATTTATGTTAAATAAATTCCCTTTTCCACTTAGTTATTTAACAATGAGAGTTTTTCTACTAGTTGATTCATGTCTATGTTGACCATTATTAATGCAGGCTTAGTATAACAAAGAATCCCCAAAATAAAAATGCATAACCAGAAGAAGCAAAATATAGCAATAAAAGATAAATATCCAACTATTATGGCCATATATCCTACTTCTTCAACTGTGCTTGGATCTAGAATAGTGCGCTATGCAGATCATAAAAGATAAATATCCAACTTTTTTTTCATGGTTTTGGCTGTCAATTTTTTCATCGAAAATCATCCGATGGCCTATGGACTGCTGAAAAATAGCATCTCGTCCCGCATCAGAAAAAGCACCACAGCCATCACGATAGACCGATTATATTTAAAAATAAATAAGTACGATCAACCCTCATGATTTTAATTATATCCATGAACAACAACAACAGCCACGACATGTCCATGGTTTAAAACAACACAAATAAAACATAAATTGACCATAATTGTTGGATCTACGAAGCTTGTAAAATCGAGTCAGCAGACCTATATCTACCGACTATTATCAACTTTGTGTTTATGGTCAACATGGATGTATCACTCGATATGCAGATCCATACCAACTTTGATACCAATTGATGGAACTGAAGGTTCCCAGGACCACGAATTGGTGTGCGTATTGATCGATAGAAAGTTAAACAGACATAAACGTGTTCTAATCCTTCATAGGCGAAAACTAGGATTCGTGAATTATACATATGATGAGAAGAAGACAGCAGAACCTAGCAACCTCGAGCAGTCAGCGACCTGAAGATCTTCTGCACGTATTCCTTCCTTGGGTTGGACTTCGTGTGGGCGACGATCTCCCAACCTTTTTTTTCTCTCGGCTGTCCTTCCTTTCTCTCTCTCGTGATGGACGAATTAGAGAAAGATATCTTCTTAGGATACATCTCATGGCCAGAGAATAGAGGGTATATATGCTATGACAGGGACCATGAGGAATAATTAGGTTTAGGTCTCCTAATGGGTATAGGTATCCCGTGTTCAGCCCGAACACACAATCCAGGCCTATTAACAATAGCTCGGTCCACTGAAAAGCTATTATTGCACTACCTTCCTAGTCCAAAATTACGCTTATGGGCTCCTTCTTATTATATGCTTGTTTGTCTCCCTATGTTAAGATATCGAATATCCATCAATCAAAATAAGTTATTGACAACTACAATGATCGACACCTTTTTTCTTAAGTAGTACCACTCAACATTATTTGTCATGTCGGATATAATCCACCTGTAGGGTTTACTTGACAATCCTTATGAGTTCCTTAAGGGGACACTATCAACCCGATACATCGGGACATGGATTTCTTTTATAATCAGCAGCACATCATACACATAATGCCATTATCCAATTCATAGAGGTTATTGACTCATTATGAATCTCACTCTTTTATGAATCAAAGTAATGCACACTATATATACATGTTTATTATTATATTCGGATTAAGAGAACAAGTATCCATAATAATAGAGTATTAGTTCTCTTATGTAGTCAGTACAAAGAGAACAACCTCAAGTGGTCTTGTTCAATACACGCAAAGTGCACTAATATAATCCTATAGTCAAGATAGACTAATGTAAGATTACACTACAATATTACCATTGGTTTGTCCAAATCCATCTAGGTTGTGAACTATTTATATATTCTACAAGGGACTGATAATATGATCTTCTGTGTGTCACCACACACACCATATTATTAATATCGAATATCGGAAACATATAACAAATATAAAATGCCAACATTTGTCTATATAATTTTTACTAAAAAATAATAAAAAAATATAGTTAATACAAAAGTGATGCTTTTAGTATATAACCCTACCAGTATTTTTCCAAAGGACAGTGCTTCAATAGTACCCATTTTTGAGACTATTTTGCTATACTCTCAATTTTTGTGTTTCAGGGGACAAACACATGGAAAAAGCATATACAACTTGTAGCCACCTGATAATCAATAACCTAGGCTTTTCTTTGGAGGACTCTCTTCCTAACAATGCTTATGCATAATGAGAATCTTCCAAAAGTTTTTTGAGTAAAGGAATCACGTGGCGATTCAATATACACTGTTACACTCTCTAAAATCTGAAATTGTACTTAAATTTTTTTTATATTTGTTATAATCAGAATTCTTCGTAATAAATAAGTTACAAAAGTTTTCTCTAAGAAAATGGTACTTTTTTCTGTCCAAAAAATAAGATGATGTCTCCGCTGGGTCGTTTCTAGTAATGAGAAGGTCGTAGGCAATATGAGATTAAAATACTAGGTTCTACCAAAGAATCTTTGGTTATTGAATTTGACCAACAATGATTTGAGGAGGCACTTTCTAATGGTGCTGCTAGCCCAACTTCTGCATGCTGTCTAAAGAAAAGCTCCAACTGTTCGAATTGTGTTGCATACGTGGCCGCTTCCAACACTCACAACGTGTGGCTGTCCAAAGTACTCGTGGAGTACCCCGCTGCCATTATTATTGTTAAGAAGGATGCCCTCCGTGTTGAAGAGGAAGTCATGCCCTTGGTAGCCTCCAAAGATGACTAACATTCACGAGTCCGTGGATGATATTCTAAACAAGGCCAAGGTTGCATCTCGCATATCCAATATATTACGATGCAACAATGTGCCTAAAATACTGTTGCAAACAAGCTATACGACTGTCGCAAGAAAGGATGATGCTAAGTTTAGGTGTAATGCTCCTTTGTACAGCAATAATTGCTAATAATGTTGATGACCGCACTTTTCGTGGTGCCAAAGTTCCGACTATTGTTGTCTAGAAACAACTTTGAAAAAACAAGTTTCTCATGTGAAACATCCTTTACACAACACAAACCATTATGCTATTACTGTGATCCATTATTAAGTCTAGACAACTAAATAATTTTCTTACAGGAAGAGAAGCTCCAACAACAAAAAGAAGACATGTCTTTACCGAAGTATGCTTCATGTAATTGATGCAACTCTAGTGTTTGACTTCCAACACTGAAAATATAACCCCAATGTTGTTGTTCCTTCGCGAGATGTTTCCTGCAGGAAGGATGCTATTATCCCAGTGAAAGGTACTTCCTGCAGGAATCATGCTACTATTCCTACTAGTGTTATTTGTTGTAGGAAAAAAAATACTGCTCTTACATAGGGTACTTTCCTTAGGAATACAATTTGCTATGTTGTTATTTCCAAACAACAAACTCAATGAAGTAGCCTGATGCTGCAAGGCCTACTATACACCAATATTCTCGATCGAAGGAGTTCCTTTCGCAGGAAACTAGCTTCCCATGGGAAACACTCTTCCAAAAAGTCAAAAGCTCAAATCCTTAGTGAATGATCGATTAAGCTTGATCTTTGAGAACATCTTCACTAGAAGTACAGATGGGAACATTCAAGTGGTCGTGGCACCTCCAACTGCGGGGGTTTACTGTCATCAAATTAACATCCAATGTTGTGGTATATGAATGAAGCACCTACTATATCATCAATATTTAGCAGATTATAAATTGCTGCTCCTTCGAACAATATTCTTAAAGTTGGAGGTTACACTGTTAACATAATGATATTTTATATGCTTTTTTCAACATGGTAGGACAAGTACCATAAAAGAAGAAGCAACACAAATTAGGGATAGTCGATCACCCTCATACTTTATTCAGATGCATCAAATTTGGAGCACGAGGCTCGAGTTGATGTGAGAAAAATCCATGCATAAGGCACTTTCTGAGGCACCACGATCCCAGAGAAGCTCTTTCTAGTCACTTTCAATTGCTCCAACATGAGGTAGTTTCCTTCGGGATGTGGACTTTGAGGTCGAAAACACCTCGGTATATGCCTCTTCTTCAACTACATAATCGGCAGAAAGATGGGTGGTATACTCCTACATGGTAGGAGAAAACCTTTAAATGTTGACATCAATAAATGCTTCCAAGATATCGAGACCCAGTTTGATGAGTTATGAACATTGATGATGCAGATGATGGCCCAACATTGTTCTGCTATAGTTACACTACAACTACAACCAGTTCCAATGGATAATATCAAGTTGATGCATCAAATGACACCAGACTTGAGGCTGCTATAGGTAGATTCAAACATGAGGATTCTAAAGGAGGATCCGATCCATATGCTCTTAAGAATCTAGAGGCCAAGTTTGAGACCAAGTTTGATTCCCTACTAAATAGGGAGAATTTGTAAAGGATATGAGTGACTCATCCCTATCCAGTAAAATGGGAATGTCTCATGTCCTATCTACTACATTACACTAAACTTTACATCGTACGATAGCCTGACATCACCAAGCCCGCATATATGCCATTTTATATCATTAACGACAAATATTGCTACAAATTATACGTAGCTGACGAAAATGTTTGTTGGAATACTCGGAGGTCCTACTTACCAATGGTTCCAAAGTTTAGCCTACAAATCTGTAGAACCACTGTTACGACTCGTACCCGATATAGGGGCACAAGTGTGTGACAGCGCCCAGCCTATGACGTAGTGTCAGCAGTAGAATGATGTCTAGGTCTACTATACTAGCAGTCAATAACAATGTCACATCCTATCAAGATATCTTAACTCCAATCGGAGGACATAAACATGATATAATCATACTCAATCACGAATCTATATAGAAGATATATGGCGCGATAAAAGATAACAACAAGAAAAGAAATATCCCGAAATCTAATATAGCATAAGATATGTCCAAAGTCTAAGAGTCATCTATCTCAATACAAGTCTAGGATAATAAACATGCCAGAGTCAAATAGTACCGGAGACACGTCTAGTACAAAGCCTAGTCTAACTGGTCGCCCCTAAAGTTTCCTCATTTGGGACTAAGCCCTCCTGGATCAGACCGGTTTATGTCTACTACGCCATGTGGGCCAAAGTATGTAGGGCAATCGTCATCTGCGTCATTTGAAAAATATATCCAGTCAGGATTGGAGCGAAGTACATTTCTAATAACAGTTCCAGTAAATGATAAAGACTGTGTAACAGTAAGTAGAAAGAATATACAAAAAATAATGACATGTACATTAGCATAAACATATATGGAAATACTGTAAGTAAACAGGAAAATAGGAATCATCATGTACAATAATCAGGAAATACTAGCTATATGAGTAAGTACTAGTTTCAACATGTGATCGACTTGAGAACTTGCACGAAAATTTATGGCCTGCAAATCATACCTGCGGTGTATAATTAACACTCACGAAAATAATATTAGGAATGGTATGATCACATATCTACACTACTACTTCCCGCCTCCGACTGGCACATTGGATCCAATCATGGTACGTTGTGACACGGGATTCACTGGGAAGGTAGCTAATCCTCTCAGGAATTGGTGTCTATACAATGCAGAAGAACTACAATGGGACTTGCACAGGGTATACCAGACACATAAAAATAACATCTCATGACGGGATCCGAAAATACCAATCAGTGTAACCACTGTGTCAAGAAATAAGGATATCTACAATAAATACAATAAATATAGAAAATATCATAAACGAGAAATTATCAAAGAATGTACTCACCCAAAATTTGGTGTGATGTATCAACAATGTCCGACACGGTGCCTCGAAGACCTAAATACGGAATAATAACGTTAATTTGTGTTTAGAAATCATAAACATGCTAAACTAGCTGTATACTAGGTCTCTAAGTCATTTCTAGGTTAAAATAGTCAAACTAGGCCAAAACCCTATATATCTACCTTATAACATATACTAGGCTAAATGATTATTATATTATATATATTATATTATATAGATACAAAAAAAATTATTAGTATTATTATTATTATTATTATTATTATTATTATTATTATTATTATTAGTATATTATTATTATTATTATTATTATTATATATGATCATATATTATTATATATATAGATATATATAATATACAAAATTATATATAAGTTGTATATCTATAGGATAGTATAAGTATATATATATATATATAGATATATAATTATATATAATTATATATATATATATATAGTAAATTAGTAATATTGTATATTTTATATAGAGATATATAGAATATATATATATAAATAGATATATTATATATATATATAATAGTATATATATATAGTATATATATATCTATATTATTATATAATAACAAATATATATATATAGTATAATATATATATACAAATATATATATATAAATCATACATAGACAAATATAGAATATATATATATATATAATATATATAATATATATAATATATATATATAATAATATATATATTATATATATATAAATATATACATATAATAATATATTATATAAATAATATATATATATATAATAATATATAATAATATATATATAATAATATATTATATTATATATATTATATTAATATATAATAATTATATTATATTAAATATATATAATATATATATATATATATATATATATATGTATATTATATGATATTATATATATATATATATATATATATATATATATATATATAATATAATATATATATAATATATACCAATCCTATATATATATAATGTCTTCCTTATCCTTATATATATATAATATTATACCGATCGCGATATCCCTACCTGTTTGACTCGTAAGGTATAATGTCTTCCTTATGCCTTATGTTTTCCATCCCTTGCTTGCATGTATGATTGTCTGATTGCTTGCCTGGTTATAGCTTGCCTGTGATTAATATAGCTTGTCCTTGTCTCTCTAGCCTCTTAATAAATTCCGAGGACGAATTCTTTTAAGGTGGGTAGAGTTGTAACACCCATATTCTGAATACGTATTTGTCAAGCTTGCATGTATTTCAGACCTGTATTTTATTTTCTCGGATTTTGGCATGTACTTGTAATTGGCTTGACCTGCAGATTTGGTTCTCGTAATTGGGTTTTACCTGGCTTGGTTTATTTTGTGGAGGAGAATTGGTTTGATTTGGTTTGGTTTGGTTTAACATGCATTGGAACACCTTAGCCTATATTCAACCCTCAACACAACACAACTCACCCTCATTATATCCTACCTAACTTTTCTCTCTCCTCTTTATTTTTCATTTACTTCTCCATCTCCTTCTTCTTCCTTCCTCTACACAACTCACCAACACCCATAGGCAAGTGCACCTTACCACCACATGAGAACTATATTTTATTTGTTAATTAGCTAGATTAGGCCATGGTGATCAACATTAGAACTTGATATTTTGTGATTTGGAGTCTCCATTGTTCTAGATCTAGGTTTTAACTATTTTCGGATTTACATGGTTTTGATCTATTTTGGTTGGATTTTTGTGGGTTTTGATGCTTCCATGTGGAAGAGAATTCAATTTTACTCGAGTTAGAACTTTAAAAATCTAGATTTGGCTTTGATTTGACAAAGACATGAAAATTTGAATTCTTGGTGTTCTTGGTGTTCTTCTCGGCCTGGAGCAGCAGCCTGCAGCCTCCGCTCTTTAGCGCAGTGCTGGACTGCGCAACCCCTCTCGGCCTGCGCTCTTTAGCGCAGTATCGACCACGCAGCTTGCCCTATGGTGAATTGCGCTCAGCCCCATGAGCCAACCATTCCTGCGTACTTCACCCTGCGCAGTTCACTCCTGCGCAGTCTGCTCATGCACAATCTACCCCTGCACAGTTCACTCCTGCGCAGTCTGCTCATGCACAATCCACCCCTGTGTAGTTCACTCCTGTGCAGTCTGTTCATGCACAATCTGATCCGTGCGCCATCTGCCCCTGCGCCCTGTGCCCCTGCGCACTTGGCACCCTGCGCAGCTGACACCTGCACAATCCAACCCCCTGACCCCTTGTGCAATCCATTGGCTCTTGGAGTTTTGGTTTTATTTCTCTAAGCTTGGCTCTTCTATAGCCCTGTATATTGATATTTTATTAGATATTTTACGCCTATTTTATATCCTTACGCCTTTTGTCATGAACTTGATTTTACTTAACATGTTTGGAATGACTATTGTACATGACATGGTATGGCAAAGAACTAGCATAACACGACAGTGACCCGTAGTGGTGCACTCCTGACATGACCAACCTGACATGATAGTGGCCCGTCGTGGCACACTCCTGACAAGTACCCTGACATGATTTACCTTGATAACTTGATAGTGGCCCGTGGCGGTGCACTCCTGACTTGACTTGACTTGTAACTTGTAACTTGACTTGACTTGATGCTGTTGCGACAGCTAACTGGACTCGTATAATCAACTTGACACCGTGGGTGTTCCTGCTTGCTTGCTTGTGCAATCCACTTGTCTTGTCTTGCATCATGTCTAGGACGTGACTCCCTGGTTCCCACGGTCAGGGATTCATACTTAATATGGATTAGGCTAATGACTAGATCAAACTATAGTTCATAGAGAATTTCTAGTCACAAGCAATCTCGTTATCTGGGCGCTCTTAATTGGACTTGTAGCTTGCCGACGAGTAGAGCATATTTCCAGCGCACTGTCATGTGTTGCACCCTCTAAGTCACCTAAGGGTATATCGTCTCCGGGGCGATGTACCCAACCATACTCTCAACCCGCGAAAGGATAACTGGATGGTCTGCAGGGCTTGGAACTGGGAAATTCTCACTTGCATCTTGTTAGTAAATAGGCTTGTGATAACCCTAGTTAGTTAAAGTAGTAAGTCGTAGTAATTGCTTGGCCGCTTGTGAATGGATGATGTCTAGTCCTGTCTAAGTCTTGCCTAGTCCCTGTACCCTGGTACCCTTGAACATGATTGTTTTACTTGCTTCAACAATAATTGGGTAGAGACAATGAGCTATTCAGGCGAAAGGTTACAACCCCGGTCCTTGTTTGGTTTACGGGTTGTAACCTGGTTTCCCGAATGGTTCCACGTCCCTAGTCGTTTATTGTCCTGACGTGCTCTTTAATACTTGTACTTTTCTTTCATTTTCTTATGTTCTGATATGCTGGCTTTTGTTCTTATTTTGTGGCCTCTTTTGTGGTACTTGCTCTTTCTGGGGTTTGACCCAGCTGGTTTTGTGTGGCCAGATTTCGGAGCAGCACCCGAGGATCTACCGAACCTCCAGCCCGATGGTGGCGACTAGAAGGAACCCGGGCTACGAGTAGGTTTTCTATTTTGTTTCGCTCACTCTATTGTAAAATTATTCTTTTGAGACGTTTAGCCGACGAGCACCTATTAGCTCGATGCACTTTTACTTACTGTCTGCCTACGGGCTGTAAACATGATTAACAAATCCTAGGGTTGATCATGTATGACTTAACTCTTGCTAGTCCTAGCATTTTGTACGACTAGCTTCATGATCAGCTGATATGTAATATTTGGGACGCCTTTTATTGTATATTTAGTGGTCAAACATCTTGTAATTATATTATTTGCTTGAGATTGAGACAGTAGGCTTGACCTTAAGAGACTGTTGGCTTGTAGTAAACCTCATATCTAGACAGCCGTGACCGTATAGCGAGATGGACTTCATTTCAATATACGTAGCTGGCTATGTTCGCCCCCGCTCTCCAGTATTCTGGTTCTGGGGCGTGACATGTCCTGCTGTCGAAGCTTACTACTATCTTCCTACCATTTTGATCTGGCCCAAAATAAAGCAGTGCTTTACTGCTACTATTTCTGCTATTGTTACTGTTCCTACTCCCTCCACCTATATATCTATACATTTAACTACCTAATCAGTCTATCTATCGATGACGAACCCTTGTAAAACACAAACATGTGCATTCCTCTAACTTTTCCAATATACACTACCACTCCCCCACTTTCATATACCTATGAACACATACACACACACACACACACACACACACACACACACACACACAAACACAATATATATATATATATATATATATATATATATATATATATATAATATATATATAATATATATTTTAACAGAAACCCCCACCATTTATTAATCAAGGCTCCAAAAGCTGAAGCCAGAAACGTATACAAGGCACAAAAAGGGGACGCCTATACAAGTATACCCACAAAAGAGAAGAGGGGGAAGTGACACACACGGTCAGTTGGAGCAAAGGAGCGGAGACCAGAATGTGCTCTGGCAGTGTGAGCACAGGGTACTCCGTTTGCGGCATTGGCGGTAAACTTCTCGAATGAGCTGGTCAGCGGGGAAAATGTGACCTTCGTATCTCGCTTTATTGCGATTCTTCCAGATCATCCACGTAGCGGCCGCTGCGACGATCTGGTGCCCATGGAAAGCGCTGCCCCAATCGTCCGCTAGATCGTGGAAGCATTCGTCACGCGGGACAATGCTGAAATGCTGGTTTAAGGTCCTCCATATGCCTCTTGGTAGGATTCCTTGACAAAAGATGTGGTCAATGGTTTCCATCTGGTGTTCGGGACAGCAATTGCAGGCTGATGCTAAGCTGATCCCAATGGTGTTGAGGATATCGTCAGTAGGCAATTTCTTCCTAATGACTCTCTACATGAGGAATGACCACTTTATAGGGATGCAGGTGTTCCAATATTGAGCAGTGATATGAGTAGGCTGGCCCATCCCCAGCAGAGAGGATCTAGCCGACTTCACAGAAAATGCGCCGAAGGTCTCTAGCGTCCATCTCCACTCATCGGCCCGAATACCGATCCTGAGGCCGCTAAGACGGACGGTATCCTCCATACCGTTGCCTCCCCAAACACGCATCTTGTCCCAGTCCCAGTCACCGTAGTTGTGATTCCAAAAATCCTTGATCCTACAATCTCTCGGGATTTCTGTGAGGCTCGGGATCAAGCTATCCCCTGTCCATCTCTCCCGGAATGGATTGGACTCGCCGTTGCCCAGATGAAGCCTGATGCCTGTTCGGCGAGATCTTGCCAGTTCAGGATCCGATGCCAAGCCGTCGACGATCTGCTGTTAGATGTGGCCTCTGAGGGATGGATGTGCTTGAAGTATCTGGCTTTCATGAAGCTGGTCCATAAATTCTTGCTCGTGCGCAGATGCCACCACAATTTCATCGAGAAAGCCTAAACGATGTGGGTGAGTTTGGTAAAACCCAGACTCCCTACTTCGGTTGGCTGGGCCATGGAGT
Organism: Iris pallida; assembly: GCA_029216955.1. Lineage (NCBI taxonomy): Eukaryota > Viridiplantae > Streptophyta > Magnoliopsida > Asparagales > Iridaceae > Iris > Iris pallida. The sequence continues at coordinate 113,917 of JANAVB010015427.1, read as the reverse complement.
CCCAACTAGCCCAATGGTGCTTATCTTGGCCGTTGCAATGCCCCTAAAAGAAGTTACAAAAGATCTGCTCGATCGAAGTAAGAACCTTCAAAGGCGAGGAATATGCTGCTAGGGTATGGATTGGAATGGAGGTGAGCACGTGGTTGATGAGGATCATCTTGCCTCTCGGGGATAGAGTGACATTGTGCCACCCTTCAAGTTTGTTCCTGATTTTAATGATTAACTTTTTGAAGATTCTGGCATTAGATTTCCCATACACTAGGGGGCATCCGAGATAGGTGAATGGGGGATGATCAACAGAGAAGGAAGTTAAGTTGGCAATCCTGCTGGCATGCTCGATGTTGCTATTGTGGTGGGCGTAGATGACGCTTTTGGATGGATTGATTTTCTGGCCTGAACAAATGGAGTACCGCTGCAGAGTATTGTGGACCACCTGAACCGCTCCTTCGTCCCCATATGAGAAGATGAGTAAGTCGTCAGCAAAGGCCAGGTGGGTGATGGTAGGGCATCCGCTAGCGGTGTGACATTGTTGGAAGTGCGGGACACTGAGCATGTTATTGAGGTTCCTGCTGAGGGCATCTGCCGTAATGATGAAAACAGTGGTTGAAAGAGGGTCGCCCTGCCTAACCCCGCGGCTAGATTTGAAGAAGTCCTCGGATTGACCGTTAATGACTATGAAAAACCACGAGTTGTTGATGGATCTCCACACGGTGTTGGTCCAGATTTTCGAGAATCCAAATGCCCTGAAGACCCAGATCATAAATTGCCAGCCCAGTCTGTCATCGGTTTTTTCCATGTCAATCTTAACGGCGATGTTGCCTCCTCTAACAGAAAATTTCATACTGGTGATGATCTCTTGAGCTAGCATGATGTTGTCTTGGATGTTCCTTCCACGAACAAACCCGCTTTGCTCATTAGAGATGATCTTGGGGAGAAGGCCCGCCATTCTGGTAGCGATAATCTTGGAGATAATCTTGTTAGTGAAAGTGCACAGACTGATTGGCCGAAAGTCGCGAAAGGACTCCGGGTTCTCTTTTTTCGGAATAAGGATGAGGTTGGCGCTGGACATGACTTTAGGTTAGGTGGCTCCTTCGAAGAAGGCAATAGCGGCTTCGATGATGTCCTGCTTGATAATGTCCCAGCATGTGCGGAAGAAGACCCCCGAAAATCCGTCGGGACCGGGAGCGCTATGTTCGTTAAGAGCCCACACCGCGTCTTTCACTTCCTCGTCCGTAGGACGGCGCTCTAGCTGGGTGTTGTCGGTATCGTCAATGAGACAGGGGATTTGATCTAAAAAGTCGTTGTCTTTGTGGACCGTCTCTTTGGTGAATAATTTGGAGTAGAATTCCGTCGCCGCTTCGTGGATACTATTTTGGTCAGTGATGATGATTCCATTATCGATCGTTGTATGGTGAATCGTTAGCTTCCGTCGACGGCCGTTGACGCAATCATGAAAGTATTTCGAGTTCTTGTCCCCGTCGCTATCCTATTTCAACCTAGCTTTCTGTTTCCAGAAGTCGGTCTCCACTTTGAGCCTGAATTTGAGCATAGCCTTGGTAAGGTTCAGGGCAATCCTGGCCGCCGGAGAACGATCCACTACGAATCTGGCTTATACACGGGTGACGTCATCTTCCGCTATTCGCACGACTTGGAAAATGTCCCCATAGGAAAGTTTGCTCCAATTGGACAGGGCTATCCTCGTAACTTTGAGCTTTTTGCTCACCCGGACGAGGGGATCAGGTGAGTCCTCACTATTCCAAGCTTCCGCGACGATACCCAAAAATTGGGGGTGCTCGCTCCAGAATTCGAGGAATTAAAATTTCTTTTTGGGGGGGTTGATATTGCTTTTAATTTCTACCAGCAGTGGGGCGTGGTCGGATTCGGAGGAATTGTGGTGGGATAGCTTGGTGGTGATCCCCATACCGTGCCAAGGATCGTTAGTAAGGGCTCTATCGAGACGGGAGTATTGGCACCGGTCTCCATCTTGCATATTACACCAGGTGAATGCATTACCCGAGAACTGGAGGGAGGTAAGATGAGCATTGAATATAAAGTTATTAAAGTCTTGCATGGCCGACAAAGGAGGAGGTCGGCCGCCAGTTTTCTCTTCTCATATATATATATATATATATATATATATATATATATATATATATATATATATATATAAGGATAACACACCTATACATATGTATATAGGTACCCCCCCCCCCCCCCCCACACACACACACACTCATTCACATATATATGCACATAGATATCTATATAGGTAAATAGACACACACACAAAACCAATTAGGGCACATACACAAACACTTGGTGTGGCTAAAGCCACACATGGGTATCATGGTGTGATACTCATGTGATGCTCTCTTGATACACACACAAATCATTTCCAAACAACCTCAAATCATCATGATCACATCTAATATATTAATTAGAGTCTATTTAACATAATAGACAGCTATAATAATGTGTTGTATAGAATGTGTCATATATATCACAAGTGTAGGAGACTAAAAACCTCTAAATCGATCCCGTGTCCTACCATAACATGACACAGCCTATTAGTATCCATTTGTGGACACATTTTTAGTCTCATACATCATTCACATGTCCGTTTAGTTTATGGAACCAAATGACAAACACTTGGTGTACCATTCTCCGATTTTTCTAAAAGTGGCACAAAAATCTATGTAACTTTCTAATAATATCATGCATGCAATGGTGTCTAACTAGGAGAAATGACAAGTAATATAACTATTAGGAGATGGATTCTCAATAAAATACCCAAAGAGGACTGAAGTGTCAAGTATGACACAATCCTTCAAGCTTTTGGCCTCATCCAAGCTCCAAGCCTTCTAAGATGAATAATGGGTAGAGATTATAGGATCAATATGCATCAATATATACTCTAGAGGGGGGTGAATAAAGTAGTAGAGTATTTGCAATTAAAAAATTAAGCACTATTATATCACTATCTGTCATAGTGGCTATCTCACAAATAGATATAAGCAGTATATAAGAGGGACAGAGAGCAAACACAAACACAACTATGTATCCTGGTTTCCCTCTTGTGAGGATTAGTCCTGGCCGGAGGACTCTTGCTCCGAGTTTGAAATCCACTATTGGAAACACAAACGATAACCGAGCGCTTGTAGCTCTTACAATACCGAGCTTTAAATCTGTAACTCCACTTTTTCAGGAAATTTAAATTTTTCCTTTTTCCATAATTTTCTAAATATTTATTCTTCTCAAATCAATATTTTGTATTTATTTTTCCTTAGCAAATTCATTAAATACTTTCACTTTGTTTTATTTTGGGCTTCCACTTAAGCCCATAACCCAGCCTATAGAGTCAGGCCATGACTCCATTCCACAAATATTGGTTAACTGAAGTTTCCTTCTTCTTGCTGAACAAAATTTCAAACTTCTCTAACGGCCATGGCATGGCAAGCCATGTGCTCCCAACCGAATTGGACAGCTGCGCCATGTGCCAGCAATTTTCCTTCCATCCCATTCTTTTCCCTCCAAAACTTTCTCTAATCATCTATTTAAGGTCTCTCTCTCCCCACTCTTCAGAGGAGCCACTTTCTTCTTCATCCTTCTGGATCATCTTCATCCAGTGAAGCTTCCTCTAGCCATGGCTGATCAATTTCTGGATCGAGAGGTGTTGCAGGCGATCGTCAGTTCGTGAAGACGACTGGAAGAGCAATTGTTGGTGATTCATGGGTCGTAACCAAATCGAGGCAGAGGTGAGCAATTGTTCTGTAGATTTCGTTCAACCCTATTTCTAGCCATTCAATAATCTAATGCTAGATTGTTCAACGATTAATCATAGGTTCTTTGATTCCTGTCGATCTCCTTCATTGGTGGCTTGTTCTCCTTGGTTGATCCATGCTTGTACTGTCGTTTGAGCAACTCTGAGGTGAGGAATCGAACATTCCTTTAGTATAAATAATTTTACATTGAGAATTATTGATTCGATCTCCTTCTTGGTGATCTAGTTGTTGATATTATTGAAGAGGAATCCAGGGCCCAGCTGTTTGATTTAATTACCCAACCAAATCGAGCGTGGTAAGTAATCACTTGCCTTGATTGTTATAGATCGGATTTCTTTTTGATATTCTCATGGATGTCTGGCAGTTGTAGAATTATGAGGAATAGATTAGTTTTAATCTAGATCTTTTCATTCATCAGGAGTAGCAGTAGTTGTGAAGGACATCTTTAGCATTGGTTTGGTCAGTCTCTTTCATTTGGCTACAGGTATTAGTCTAACTCCTTCAAATTTAAGGCAATAGTGGTTTTGATAGAATTGAGTAGTTCCATATGGAATTTTCAAGGTATCCATATTAAGGAGGAATTGTGATACAATTCAGTCCTAGCATGGTTCCTGTGACTGTGGCATGGGAATTCTAGGGAACAGTGTCCTGACCATGCTGGAAGTCGTGCTAAATCTGTGGTGGTGTATCACCTTGGTTCGTTCGAGCCAGGTATAAGCCTATGCACTGATTGCATAACTTTGACAGGGTTTTCCTATTTGTATCCTTAATTTCTGGTGCAACCAATGTGGTTAGTGGCTGGTTTGGAGCTCACTCGATGTAGCAGTGAGTTGGGGGCTAACCTGTGTGGGGTGTCTCATGGATCTGAGATATCCTGTTGAAGCAGGATCTCTTGATAATTCTTTTGTAGAACTTTTATGGTGGCAGTAACTTGTAGCTGGGATTGAGTTCAACATGGAATCTGGGATTAGAGTCTCATTTGATTGAGACTATATCTCACATATCCTGGAATTGAGAATATTGTATCTGGGATTGCCTAAGGAAGTCTGTTACCTGTATCATATGGGATCCAATTCACTGATTTCGATTTCATGGACCGTTGGGTTAATTCAGGAAAGTCTGAAACCAACACAATGGGATTGAATCAGTCAACTGGATTAAGTTGGCATGTGTAACAGGTGAATGGTTGAATCCTATGACTCCTGTACAGGTTGTAACTCGTTTTACTCCCTGATGCTTGGAAACATGAGTGTTATTAAAGCACCCTGAGTTTTACTCAGCTCTTTGAACATTAGCCCACTGTTCTGCATTTGGGAAATTCTGGAATGAGCTTTTAGTTCAAAAGTTAACCTGGGACAATTTTGGACTGACAAGTGCTGGACACTGGGTTGAAATCAAATTTGGTTTTGGGTAGTAAAATGGTTAACCATGTTATATGTGAGAACATGTTCCTGTGTGTTCAGGAAACTGAGAATGTGTTACCAAATTCTCAAAAACCTGAGAGATTTCCAGGAACATGAGACACTTGGTAATTATTCATGGAGAATTCAGTGTAACTAGGATTCTCAAACCTGAGAAATCAGACCTAAAGTTGGACTGACATGAGGGCAGGCCATCATATAATTGACTGTTTTTTTTATGAAACCAATGTTTGGTGACTTGAGTTTTCAACTGGGAATTAGGTGACTTGAATATTTCAGTTTAGAATCTGAGATTAGTAGCCTCAACTTGGATGCTGTTCAGAGATTGAAGTTTCAGGCATCAAAAACCTGAGCAGCTGTATGACTTTTTAAATGAGTTCATTTCTATAGATTTTACTTATATTTATCCTATTTATTAGTTTAATCTAATTAGACTAATAAATCAACTATAGGAACTTGTTTATCAAGAATAGGACTTAGGATATATTCTTAAGTGACTTGCTAGATTTAAGATTTGGTTATTTTAGATTTTGACCAACTTGTATACATCATTATTCATACAGGAGGATATCCAGTTTCTTTGCCTACATGTACTTTCCTGGAGCCAGGCAAGTACACTCTATGGTTTTGTGCTTTTCATTATTATCCTGTGCTTCCTTGATTGACACGATTGCAACACGTCATGTACTTTCTGGTGCTCTTGTTCTCTTGTGCTTATTACTTGTATCTGGGGAGGGAAAATATACTATCTATGTGACCAATCCCAAGTATCAACTCAGGTGTGTTTTAGCTTAGACCCCGCATCGTGCACGCGGGTCCTAAGTCACCATTCATGTGCTTTCAGGTGCTTTCAGGTTCTTACCCTAGCCGGTCACATATTTAGTTATATTTCAAATGCATTACACATATGTTCAGGAGATTACCTTGTACTTATTTCCTGTGATATCATGTTCTTTCAGGTACTTACATATCATGTTCTTTCATGTTCTTACATTCATGTTCTTCATGTACTTATTCACTTGTATTTTCCTGTACTTTCCATGTTTCCTTGTACTTTCATTTCATGATGTCTTGTTCATTACCTAGAATTGTACTTGCTCCGCTCCTGACTGGATATGTTATGATAGGTGAGATAGAGGCTTTGTGTGACACATACTATGGACAGGATACTGCCTTCCCTACTGAGCCAGCTGGAGCTGCTTGTGACCTAGAGGCTGCAGAGGCCTAGTTTCATTTAGTTTTCCATTTATCTTTCCATGTATTGAGACTAGTAGACTCTTATAGTTGAATTGTAATAAATTCAGATATTGTATCTCTTTTCTGGTTGGGACACATTATATAGTTGCTGTGATTCTACACTTTCATGTTTATCTGGTTAGTTTCCCTAGCTTGGTACAGCTTACTTCATTGTGTCTAACAATGAAGGCTGGGCGTGTCCGACTCGTGTCCGATTATTCGGGAGCGGGTCGTGACATGTTTTTAGTGGTGGCCCATGCAGGTCCATCCTAATGGTACCTAGGATTTAGCGTACTATTGGGGGACTTGATTACACTAGGGAAACTTGATCACAGCATAGGAAAACCAGGAAATAAGGGTATATCAGGTATATCAGGTGTATCAGGTATTTTGATATTCTATAAACACTTGTTGTATGTAGGTCTAGGTTATTTTAACAGTTTTCTGTTTTTTCAGATAGTTCAAAAGCACGCGACACCGGAACTATTGGTCCACCTACACTTGAAGATTTCCAGCCTCTACTACCTTCTATCGCCCTACTATCCCCATGGGTAGTACGTAGTTGACGGAGACGTTTGAAGAGTCCCTTGACAACCAGAGGGAGCAGTCCATCCTTTCCAAATCAGACTTGTGGATACACTCTCCGAGCCAAGAAGGACTTCTGATTTCCAGACGCTCAGACACTTGGACTTTTTTTCGACACCAAGCGCATATCTTGCACCAGAGAGCCGATCGAGAACCTGAAGCCGCCACTGAAGATCATCTCAGCATGTGAGGATTCGACTTCTCTGAAGATTAGAGCCACCAGCCTGGGGATTCAGAATGTAACGCAGACAATGGAACAAAACCGGAAGCTGAAGCTCATGAAAGACATGAAGATTTATGACAAAGACAACAACTACCATGGACCCGCAAAGCGTCACAACACTCAGTCAGCGTTTGTTCGGTCACACCACCAGTCACATCATCAGGAGCAGATCTCAGCACACCAGCAGCCATATATTCATGACAGAGCCCTGCACTTCAGCCCCAGCGGGAGATCCAGATTCAGATCCAGCCAACGATCATTTACAATCTCTGCCACCTCTCAGGATGCCACTATAAAGAGTGCCGCAAAAGATGGAGTCTATGCTAGTTCTACAGATCGTCTGCCCACCCAGTCAGGGATTGCCGGAGACCATTGATCACACTGCCCAAGGACGAACACGAAGAGCACCAGGACTACAGCAAAGGAACCACCTTCTCAGAATTAGCAAACACATGGAGCACTGCCGCAAGGATCAGCCTATATCAGGACAGCTGAAGAAATTGAAGTGATTCCAGTCCCGGAGAAATACTGAAGACAGATTGAAGACAGAAGATTTCTTTTGCATGGTTGGGAAAAACCATGTATCTTGATTAATAATTCAGTCTTCCCTTAAATTCCTCCTAACACATTGATCATTTCTTGAAACTTCTTGTTTCTATTTTGGAACCTTGATTGATGTTCGAAACTTATTTCAAGATACTGTTTCATATTCGACAAATTTGTTTCAGACCCACAATTCGACATTTGTTTGAAATCTATTATTCGATACCATTTGCACATTCATTTATGACCTTGTTTCCTAGTGATGGCTCCTAGTTGTAAATTTTGTTCATTTATCAAACTTCGTGTTATTGATATTTAATCATTTCTCGAGATTTATTTCGAAACCATGTTCCTCATTCGAAGCATTATTTGTGCTTCGTCCTATTTAGGACATTGTTGAGGATACCTTTGAGGGTTTTGAAGATTTCGTTTCCTATTCGAGATTTGTTTCCTCATTCATGACTTTGATTTTCTAGTCGAGAGTTGTTGGTCCACTATTTTGTTTCGATCTTGTCTCCTATCCAAGATTTAGCCTGTTTCATGGATACTTATTCCTACTCGTTTATTGATATTCTGTTTGCTAATCGAACTTGTACTATTCCAGAATTATTCCTACTTGAAATATCATTCTGAAATCTTGTTTGAACCTTCGCTTCTATTGATGCTTGTTTGAGATTCTATTTCCTATTCTCGATTTTATTCGAGACTTGTTGCTATTGAGATTCGCTTGTTTCATGTTTACAATCTAATACCTTGTCTCCTATTAGAACCTGTTTTCTAGCCACTATTCTAAACCTTGTTTTCTCGTTAAGATTTTTCTATTCGAGATTTTATTTCCTAATCACGACCTTGTTGATACTTGATTTTCTATTTTTCACTGTATACCATATTGGAGAATTTGTTTCAATTCAAGCTTTGCTCAAGATTTCATTTTATTCGATATTTTATTGAAACTTGTTTCTAGTGCGAAATTTTATTTCTTATTTTGAAACTTGTCTTCTATCTGATACCTTGCCTCAGTTCATCCTTCGAGACTCTGTTATCCTTTCGGGATAACGTTCCATATGTGGAATCTTGTTACTATTCCAGATATCAATTGATATTCCGTCATAATTTGAAACTTCGTCCTATCTGAAATTTTAAATCTCCCTGGCTGTCCTTTTGTACTCACTGATTGGACCCCTTGTCATTTTTAGTACCTAATAAACTCATGTATTCTAACAGTCAGGTAACTTCACCATTTCTGTGACTTGGACTATTGAAATTTATTTTGAATTCTTTGAAACTCTTTTGAAATTCCTAGGGATAAAGTCGAGAGGCTATTCGATGACCTACTATGGCATGACAGTTGCGCGCTGCAGCCATTAGCTGGATTATGGAGACTGAGGGTTCACTGCAGCTAGTAGCGCACTGGCGAGGCAGGAACTCTAAGTTGAAGTAATTTCAGACACCCATAGGTTTTTGAGTATTGTCGAGACTTGTCATATTCTTCATATCTTGATCCCTTGGGTTGTTTCGTCAATGATTATTGGAAAATGGATAAGGTTGATAGAGTATTTGGAGACATATTGTTATTTGAGTCACGGAGCCGAAAGTCCACTGCAGTCAGATACATACTGGCGGGGTAGGGATTCTAAGCAAAGTGAATTTAGATACCAACATGTTCTTGGATATTCTGGAGACTATAATTCCTTTTCATATGATTATTGGTTTTCGAGAATCGCAAATCCTTGCATGTTCACCCTGATTGATACTGTATCTCCTGAGTATTTCGTACGTTCCTCAAGTCAACCCTTGCTAAATTTTCATCTAGCATTTTTAGATCATTGAATTCCTCAAAATTGTATATTACCAGATTGTGATTCCGAACTTCGTTTGTAACTTGTCTAAACTTCGATCTTAAGTCATGTCTATCTGACTATGATTTCCTATCTTGTGCTAGCCACTTGCGTTAAACTATCAATTTTGATCGTACTTAGTAGTTGTGTCTTCATGATTTTGCTCCTCTGAGTTGTAATTGAAATTCCTTCCACTTTGTGACTATTTGATCCTCGATCTTTGTCAAAGCGTGATATCACAAACTTCTTGTGTATACTTGGACTCAAGACTCAGAGCGTCATGGATCGACAAAAGCACTAGGCGGACAACAGCAGATGGTCACCGGAGTTAGCAGTTAGAAGCAGAGTGTTCCTGAATAATCTCGTCGACCAGATGCACCATTCGTTTTGGCAGAGGCGGAAAACTCAGTCCGAGATTCATCGGGCCTTTCGACGTGACAGCACAATTGGCGAGGTGGCATATCGACTAGCGCTTCCAGCTAGCTTGGAGGGAGTGCACGACGTTTTCCCACGTATCTCAGCTTCGACGCAATATTTCAGACCCGAGCCATGTGGTGGACTATTCTGAGCTGGAGGTGGGCCCGAGATTGACTTACAAGGAGCAGCCAGTAGAGATCTTTGATCGGAAGGAGAAGCGCTTGCAGAACCAGACTATTCCTCTTGTTCGCGTCATGTGAAGACACCACTCTCCGGGAGAGTCCACATGGGAGCGTGAGGATGAGATGCGTGAGCGATACCCTAGTTTGTTCACTTGAGTGCTTTGTATTTCTATACATTTTTGAATTCAATAAACAACTCTTTGGATTCACTATTTTGATTTTTCCTGTGTCTACATTCCAATTTCGAGGACGAAATTTTTCAAGGGGGAGAGTATTTGTAACTCCACTTTTTCAGGAAATTTAAATTTTTCCTTTTTCCATAATTTTCTAAATATTTATTCTTCTCAAATCAATATTTTGTATTTATTTTTCCTTAGCAAATTCATTAAATACTTTCACTTTGTTTTATTTTGGGCTTCCACTTAAGCCCATAACCCAGCCTATAGAGTCAGGCCATGACTCCATTCCACAAATATTGGTTAACTGAAGTTTCCTTCTTCTTGCTGAACAAAATTTCAAACTTCTCTAACGGCCATGGCATGGCAAGCCATGTGCTCCCAACCGAATTGGACAGCTGCGCCATGTGCCAGCAATTTTCCTTCCATCCCATTCTTTTCCCTCCAAAACTTTCTCTAATCATCTATTTAAGGTCTCTCTCTCCCCACTCTTCAGAGGAGCCACTTTCTTCTTCATCCTTCTGGATCATCTTCATCCAGTGAAGCTTCCTCTAGCCATGGCTGATCAATTTCTGGATCGAGAGGTGTTGCAGGCGATCGTCAGTTCGTGAAGACGACTGGAAGAGCAATTGTTGGTGATTCATGGGTCGTAACCAAATCGAGGCAGAGGTGAGCAATTGTTCTGTAGATTTCGTTCAACCCTATTTCTAGCCATTCAATAATCTAATGCTAGATTGTTCAACGATTAATCATAGGTTCTTTGATTCCTGTCGATCTCCTTCATTGGTGGCTTGTTCTCCTTGGTTGATCCATGCTTGTACTGTCGTTTGAGCAACTCTGAGGTGAGGAATCGAACATTCCTTTAGTATAAATAATTTTACATTGAGAATTATTGATTCGATCTCCTTCTTGGTGATCTAGTTGTTGATATTATTGAAGAGGAATCCAGGGCCCAGCTGTTTGATTTAATTACCCAACCAAATCGAGCGTGGTAAGTAATCACTTGCCTTGATTGTTATAGATCGGATTTCTTTTTGATATTCTCATGGATGTCTGGCAGTTGTAGAATTATGAGGAATAGATTAGTTTTAATCTAGATCTTTTCATTCATCAGGAGTAGCAGTAGTTGTGAAGGACATCTTTAGCATTGGTTTGGTCAGTCTCTTTCATTTGGCTACAGGTATTAGTCTAACTCCTTCAAATTTAAGGCAATAGTGGTTTTGATAGAATTGAGTAGTTCCATATGGAATTTTCAAGGTATCCATATTAAGGAGGAATTGTGATACAATTCAGTCCTAGCATGGTTCCTGTGACTGTGGCATAGGAATTCTAGGGAACAGTGTCCTGACCATGCTGGAAGTCGTGCTAAATCTGTGGTGGTGTATCACCTTGGTTCGTTCGAGCCAGGTATAAGCCTATGCACTGATTGCATAACTTTGACAGGGTTTTCCTATTTGTATCCTTAATTTCTGGTGCAACCAATGTGGTTAGTGGCTGGTTTGGAGCTCACTCGATGTAGCAGTGAGTTGGGGGCTAACCTGTGTGGGGTGTCTCATGGATCTGAGATATCCTGTTGAAGCAGGATCTCTTGATAATTCTTTTGTAGAACTTTTATGGTGGCAGTAACTTGTAGCTGGGATTGAGTTCAACATGGAATCTGGGATTAGAGTCTCATTTGATTGAGACTATATCTCACATATCCTGGAATTGAGAATATTGTATCTGGGATTGCCTAAGGAAGTCTGTTACCTGTATCATATGGGATCCAATTCACTGATTTCGATTTCATGGACCGTTGGGTTAATTCAGGAAAGTCTGAAACCAACACAATGGGATTGAATCAGTCAACTGGATTGAGTTGGCATGTGTAACAGGTGAATGGTTGAATCCTATGACTCCTGTACAGGTTGTAACTCGTTTTACTCCCTGATGCTTGGAAACATGAGTGTTATTAAAGCACCCTGAGTTTTACTCAGCTCTTTGAACATTAGCCCACTGTTCTGCATTTGGGAAATTCTGGAATGAGCTTTTAGTTCAAAAGTTAACCTGGGACAATTTTGGACAGACAAGTGCTGGACACTGGGTTGAAATCAAATTTGGTTTTGGGTAGTAAAATGGTTAACCATGTTATATGTGAGAACATGTTCCTGTGTGTTCAGGAAACTGAGAATGTGTTACCAAATTCTCAAAAACCTGAGAGTTTTCCAGGAACATGAGACACTTGGTAATTATTCATGGAGAATTCAGTGTAACTAGGATTCTCAAACCTGAGAAATCAGACCTAAAGTTGGACTGACATGAGGGCAGGCCATCATATAATTGACTGTTTTTTTTTATGAAACCAATGTTTGGTGACTTGAGTTTTCAACTGGGAATTAGGTGACTTGAATATTTCAGTTTAGAATCTGAGATTAGTAGCCTCAACTTGGATGCTGTTCAGAGATTGAAGTTTCAGGCATCAAAAACCTGAGCAGCTGTATGACTTTTTAAATGAGTTCATTTCTATAGATTTTACTTATATTTATCCTATTTATTAGTTTAATCTAATTAGACTAATAAATCAACTATAGGAACTTGTTTATCAAGAATAGGACTTAGGATATATTCTTAAGTGACTTGCTAGATTTAAGATTTGGTTATTTTAGATTTTGACCAACTTGTATACATCATTATTCATACAGGAGGATATCCAGTTTCTTTGTCTACTTGTACTTTCCTGGAGCCAGGCAAGTACACTCTATGGTTTTGTGCTTTTCATTATTATCCTGTGCTTCCTTGATTGACACGATTGCAACACGTCATGTACTTTCTGGTGCTCTTGTTCTCTTGTGCTTATTACTTGTATCTGGGGAGGGGAAATATACTATCTATGTGACCAATCCCAAGTATCAACTCAGGTGTGTTTTAGCTTAGACCCCGCATCGTGCACGCGGGTCTTAAGTCACCATTCATGTGCTTTCAGGTGCTTTCAGGTTCTTACCCTAGCCGGTCACATATTTAGTTATATTTCAAATGCATTACACATATGTTCAGGAGATTACCTTGTACTTATTTCCTGTGATATCATGTTCTTTCAGGTGCTTACATATCATGTTCTTTCATGTTCTTACATTCATGTTCTTCATGTACTTATTCACTTGTATTTTCCTGTACTTTCCATGTTTCCTTGTACTTTCATTTCATGATGTCTTGTTCATTACCTAGAATTGTACTTGCTCCGCTCCTGACTGGATATGTTATGATAGGTGAGATGGAGGCTTTGTGTGACACATACTATGGACAGGATACTGCCTTCCCTACTGAGCCAGCTGGAGCTGCTTGTGACCTAGAGGCTGCAGAGGCCTAGTTTCATTTAGTTTTCCATTTATCTTTCCATGTATTGAGACTAGTAGACTCTTATAGTTGAATTGTAATAAATTCAGATATTGTATCTCTTTTCTGGTTGGGACACATTATATAGTTGCTGTGATTCTACACTTTCATGTTTATCTGGTTAGTTTCCCTAGCTTGGTACAGCTTACTTCATTGTGTCTAACAATGAAGGCTGGGCGTGTCCGACTCGTGTCCGATTATTCGGGAGCGGGTCGTGACATGTTTTTAGTGGTGGCCCATGCAGGTCCATCCTAATGGTACCTAGGATTTAGCGTACTATTGGGGGACTTGATTACACTAGGGAAACTTGATCACAGCATAGGAAAACCGGGAAATAAGGGTATATCAGGTATATCAGGTGTATCAGGTATTTTGATATTCTATAAACACTTGTTGTATGTAGGTCTAGGTTATTTTAACAGTTTTCTGTTTTTTCAGATAGTTCAAAAGCACGCGACACCGGAACTATTGGTCCACCTACACTTGAAGATTTCCAGCCTCTACTACCTTCTATCGCCCTACTATCCCCATGGGTAGTACGTAGTTGACGGAGACGTTTGAAGAGTCCCTTGACAACCAGAGGGAGCAGTCCATCCTTTCCAAATCAGACTTGTGGATACACTCTCCGAGCCAAGAAGGACTTCTGATTTCCAGACGCTCAGACACTTGGACTTTTTTTCGACACCAAGCGCATATCTTGCACCAGAGAGCCGATCGAGAACCTGAAGCCGCCACTGAAGATCATCTCAGCATGTGAGGATTCGACTTCTCTGAAGATTAGAGCCACCAGCCTGGGGATTCAGAATGTAACGCAGACAATGGAACGAAACCGGAAGCTGAAGCTCATGAAAGACATGAAGATTTATGACAAAGACAACAACTACCATGGACCCGCAAAGCGTCACAACACTCAGTCAGCGTTTCTTCGGTCACACCACCAGTCACATCATCAGGAGCAGATCTCAGCACACCAGCAACCATATATTCATGACAGAGCCCTGCACTTCAGCCCCAGCGGGAGATCCAGATTCAGATCCAGCCAACGATCATTTACAATCTCTGCCACCTCTCAGGATGCCACTATGAAGAGTGCCGCAAAAGATGGAGTCTATGCTAGTTCTACAGATCGTCTACCCACCCAGTCAGGGATTGCCGGAGACCATTGATCACACTGCCCAAGGACGAACACGAAGAGCACCAGGACTACAGCAAAGGAACCACCTTCTCAGAATCAGCAAACACATGGAGCACTGCCGCAAGGATCAGCCTATATCAGGACAGCTGAAGAAATTGAAGTGATTCCAGTCCCGGAGAAATACTGAAGACAGATTGAAGACAGAAGATTTCTTTTGCATGGTTGGGAAAAACCATGTATCTTGATTAATAATTCAGTCTTCCCTTAAATTCCTCCTAACACATTGATCATTTCTTGAAACTTCTTGTTTCTATTTTGGAACCTTGATTGATGTTCAAAACTTATTTCAAGATACTGTTTCATATTCGACAAATTTGTTTCAGACCCACAATTCGACATTTGTTTGAAATCTATTATTCGATACCATTTGCACATTCATTTATGACCTTGTTTCCTAGTGATGGCTCCTAGTTGTAAATTTTGTTCATTTATCAAACTTCGTGTTATTGATATTTAATCATTTCTCGAGATTTATTTCGAAACCATGTTCCTCATTCGAAGCATTATTTGTGCTTCGTCCTATTTAGGACATTGTTGAGGATACCTTTGAGGGTTTTGAAGATTTTGTTTCCTATTCGAGATTTGTTTCCTCATTCATGACTTTGATTTTCTAGTCGAGAGTTGTTGGTCCACTATTTTGTTTCGATCTTGTCTCCTATCCAAGATTTAGCCTGTTTCATGGATACTTATTCCTACTCGTTTATTGATATTCTGTTTGCTAATCGAACTTGTACTATTCCAGAATTATTCCTACTTGAAATATCATTCTGAAATCTTGTTTGAACCTTCGCTTCTATTGATGCTTGTTTGAGATTCTATTTCCTATTCTCGATTTTATTCGAGACTTGTTGCTATTGAGATTCGCTTGTTTCATGTTTACAATCTAATACCTTGTCTCCTATTAGAACCTGTTTTCTAGTCACTATTCTAAACCTTGTTTTCTCGTTAAGATTTTTCTATTCGAGATTTTATTTCCTAATCACGACCTTGTTGATACTTGATTTTCTATTTTTCACTGTATACCATATTGGAGAATTTGTTTCAATTCAAGCTTTGCTCAAGATTTCATTTTATTCGATATTTTATTGAAACTTGTTTCTAGTGCGAAATTTTATTTCTTATTTTGAAACTTGTCTTCTATCTGATACCTTGCCTCAGTTCATCCTTCGAGACTCTGTTATCCTTTCGGGATAACGTTCCATATGTGGAATCTTGTTACTATTCCAGATATCAATTGATATTCCGTCATAATTTGAAACTTCGTCCTATCTGAAATTTTAAATCTCCCTGGCTGTCCTTTTGTACTCACTGATTGGACCCCTTGTCATTTTTAGTACCTAATAAACTCATGTATTCTAACAGTCAGGTAACTTCACCATTTCTGTGACTTGGACTATTGAAATTTATTTTGAATTCTTTGAAACTCTTTTGAAATTCCTAGGAATAAAGTCGAGAGGCTATTCGATGACCTACTATGGCATGACAGTTGCACGCTGCAGCCATTAGCTGGATTATGGAGACTGAGGGTTCACTGCAGCTAGTAGCGCACTGGCGAGGCAGGAACTCTAAGTTGAAGTGATTTCAGACACCCATAGGTTTTCGAGTATTGTCGAGACTTGTCATATTCTTCATATCTTGATCCCTTGGGTTGTTTCGTCAATGATTGTTGGAAAATGGATAAGGTTGATAGAGTATTTGGAGACATATTGTTATTTGAGTCACGGAGCCGAAAGTCCACTGCAGTCAGATACATACTGGCGGGGTAGGGATTCTAAGCAAAGTGAATTTAGATACCAACATGTTCTTGGATATTCTGGAGACTATAATTCCTTTTCATATGATTATTGGTTTTCGAGAATCGCAAATCCTTGCATGTTCACCCTGATTGATACTGTATCTCCTGAGTATTTCGTACGTTCCTTAAGTCAACCCTTGCTAAATTTTCTTCGAGCATTTTTAGATCATTGAATTCCTCAAAATTGTATATTACCAGATTGTGATTCCGAACTTCGTTTGTAACTTGTCTAAACTTCGATCTTAAGTCATGTCTATCTGACTATGATTTCCTATCTTGTGCTAGCCACTTGCGTTAAACTATCAATTTTGATCGTACTTAGTAGTTGTGTCTTCATGATTTTGCTCCTCTGAGTTGTAATTGAAATTCCTTCCACTTTGTGACTATTTGATCCTCGATCTTTGTCAAAGCGTGATATCACAAACTTCTTGTGTATACTTGGACTCAAGGCTCAGAGCGTCATGGATCGACAAAAGCACTAGGCGGACAACAGCAGATGGTCACCGGAGTTAGCAGTTAGAAGCAGAGTGTTCCTGAATAATCTCGTCGACCAGATGCACCATTCGTTTTGGCAGAGGCGGAAAACTCAGTCCGAGATTCATCGGGCCTTTCGACGTGACAGCACAATTGGCGAGGTGGCATATCGACTAGCGCTTCCAGCTAGCTTGGAGGGAGTGCACGACGTTTTCCCACGTATCTCAGCTTCGACGCAATATTTCAGACCCGAGCCATGTGGTGGACTATTCTGAGCTGGAGGTGGGCCCGAGATTGACTTACAAGGAGCAGCCAGTAGAGATCTTTGATCGGAAGGAGAAGCGCTTGCAGAACCAGACTATTCCTCTTGTTCGCGTCATGTGAAGACACCACTCTCCGGGAGAGTCCACATGGGAGCGTGAGGATGAGATGCGTGAGCGATACCCTAGTTTGTTCACTTGAGTGCTTTGTATTTCTATACATTTTTGAATTCAATAAACAACTCTTTGGATTCACTATTTTGATTTTTCCTGTGTCTACATTCCAATTTCGAGGACGAAATTTTTCAAGGGGGAGAGTATTTGTAACTCCACTTTTTCAGGAAATTTAAATTTTTCCTTTTTCCATAATTTTCTAAATATTTATTCTTCTCAAATCAATATTTTGTATTTATTTTTCCTTAGCAAATTCATTAAATACTTTTACTTTGTTTTATTTTGGGCTTCCACTTAAGCCCATAACCCAGCCTATAGAGTCAGGCCATGACTCCATTCCACAAATATTGGTTAACTGAAGTTTCCTTCTTCTTGCTGAACAAAATTTCAAACTTCTCTAACGGCCATGGCATGGCAAGCCATGTGCTCCCAACCGAATTGGACAGCTGCGCCATGTGCCAGCAATTTTCCTTCCATCCCATTCTTTTCCCTCCAAAACTTTCTCTAATCATCTATTTAAGGTCTCTCTCTCCCCACTCTTCAGAGGAGCCACTTTCTTCTTCATCCTTCTGGATCATCTTCATCCAGTGAAGCTTCCTCTAGCCATGGCTGATCAATTTCTGGATCGAGAGGTGTTGCAGGCGATCGTCAGTTCGTGAAGACGACTGGAAGAGCAATTGTTGGTGATTTATGGGTCGTAACCAAATCGAGGCAGAGGTGAGCAATTGTTCTGTAGATTTCGTTCAACCCTATTTCTAGCCATTCAATAATCTAATGCTAGATTGTTCAACGATTAATCATAGGTTCTTTGATTCCTGTCGATCTCCTTCATTGGTGGCTTGTTCTCCTTGGTTGATCCATGCTTGTACTGTCGTTTGAGCAACTCTGAGGTGAGGAATCGAACATTCCTTTAGTATAAATAATTTTACATTGAGAATTATTGATTCGATCTCCTTCTTGGTGATCTAGTTGTTGATATTATTGAAGAGGAATCCAGGGCCCAGCTGTTTGATTTAATTACCCAACCAAATCGAGCGTGGTAAGTAATCACTTGCCTTGATTGTTATAGATCGGATTTCTTTTTGATATTCTCATGGATGTCTGGCAGTTGTAGAATTATGAGGAATAGATTAGTTTTAATCTAGATCTTTTCATTCATCAGGAGTAGCAGTAGTTGTGAAGGACATCTTTAGCATTGGTTTGGTCAGTCTCTTTCATTTGGCTACAGGTATTAGTCTAACTCCTTCAAATTTAAGGCAATAGTGGTTTTGATAGAATTGAGTAGTTCCATATGGAATTTTCAAGGTATCCATATTAAGGAGGAATTGTGATACAATTCAGTCCTAGCATGGTTCCTGTGACTGTGGCATGGGAATTCTAGGGAACAGTGTCCTGACCATGCTGGAAGTCGTGCTAAATCTGTGGTGGTGTATCACCTTGGTTCGTTCGAGCCAAGTATAAGCCTATGCACTGATTGCATAACTTTGACAGGGTTTTCCTATTTGTATCCTTAATTTCTGGTGCAACTAATGTGGTTAGTGGCTGGTTTGGAGCTCACTCGATGTAGCAGTGAGTTGGGGGCTAACCTGTGTGGGGTGTCTCATGGATCTGAGATATCCTGTTGAAGCAGGATCTCTTGATAATTCTTTTGTAGAACTTTTATGGTGGCAGTAACTTGTAGCTGGGATTGAGTTCAACATGGAATCTGGGATTAGAGTCTCATTTGATTGAGACTATATCTCACATATCCTGGAATTGAGAACATTGTATCTGGGATTGCCTAAGGAAGTCTGTTACCTGTATCATATGGGATCCAATTCACTGATTTCGATTTCATGGACCGTTGGGTTAATTCAGGAAAGTCTGAAACCAACACAATGGGATTGAATCAGTCAACTGGATTGAGTTGGCATGTGTAACAGGTGAATGGTTGAATCCTATGACTCCTGTACAGGTTGTAACTCGTTTTACTCCCTGATGCTTGGAAACATGAGTGTTATTAAAGCACCCTGAGTTTTACTCAGCTCTTTGAACATTAGCCCACTGTTCTGCATTTGGGAAATTCTGGAATGAGCTTTTAGTTCAAAAGTTAA
Organism: Iris pallida; assembly: GCA_029216955.1. NCBI lineage: Eukaryota > Viridiplantae > Streptophyta > Magnoliopsida > Asparagales > Iridaceae > Iris > Iris pallida. The sequence continues at coordinate 94,151 of JANAVB010015427.1, read as the reverse complement.
CCTGGGACAATTTTGGACTGACAAGTGCTGGACACTGGGTTGAAATCAAATTTGGTTTTGGGTAGTAAAATGGTTAACCATGTTATATGTGAGAACATGTTCCTGTGTGTTCAGGAAACTGAGAATGTGTTACCAAATTCTCAAAAACCTGAGAGTTTTCCAGGAACATGAGACACTTGGTAATTATTCATGGAGAATTCAGTGTAACTAGGATTCTTAAACCTGAGAAATCAGACCTAAAGTTGGACTGACATGAGGGCAGGCCATCATATAATTGACTGTTTTTTTTTATGAAACCAATGTTTGGTGACTTGAGTTTTCAACTGGGAATTAGGTGACTTGAATATTTCAGTTTAGAATCTGAGATTAGTAGCCTCAACTTGGATGCTGTTCAGAGATTGAAGTTTCAGGCATCAAAAACCTGAGCAGCTGTATGACTTTTTAAATGAGTTCATTTCTATAGATTTTACTTATATTTATCCTATTTATTAGTTTAATCTAATTAGACTAATAAATCAACTATAGGAACTTGTTTATCAAGAATAGGACTTAGGATATATTCTTAAGTGACTTGCTAGATTTAAGATTTGGTTATTTTAGATTTTGACCAACTTGTATACATCATTATTCATACAGGAGGATATCCAGTTTCTTTGCCTACTTGTACTTTCCTGGAGCCAGGCAAGTACACTCTATGGTTTTGTGCTTTTCATTATTATCCTGTGCTTCCTTGATTGACACGATTGCAACACGTCATGTACTTTCTGGTGCTCTTGTTCTCTTGTGCTTATTACTTGTATCTGGGGAGGGGAAATATACTATCTATGTGACCAATCCCAAGTATCAACTCAGGTGTGTTTTAGCTTAGACCCCGCATCGTGCACGCGGGTCCTAAGTCACCATTCATGTGCTTTCAGGTGCTTTCAGGTTCTTACCCTAGCCGGTCACATATTTAGTTATATTTCAAATGCATTACACATATGTTCAGGAGATTACCTTGTACTTATTTCCTGTGATATTATGTTCTTTCAGGTGCTTACATATCATGTTCTTTCATGTTCTTACATTCATGTTCTTCATGTACTTATTCACTTGTATTTTCCTGTACTTTCCATGTTTCCTTGTACTTTCATTTCATGATGTCTTGTTCATTACCTAGAATTGTACTTGCTCCGCTCCTGACTGGATATGTTATGATAGGTGAGATGGAGGCTTTGTGTGACACATACTATAGACAGGATACTGCCTTCCCTACTGAGCCAGCTGGAGCTGCTTGTGACCTAGAGGCTGCAGAGGCCTAGTTTCATTTAGTTTTCCATTTATCTTTCCATGTATTGAGACTAGTAGACTCTTATAGTTGAATTGTAATAAATTCAGATATTGTATCTCTTTTCTGGTTGGGACACATTATATAGTTGCTGTGATTCTACACTTTCATGTTTATCTGGTTAGTTTCCCTAGCTTGGTACAGCTTACTTCATTGTGTCTAACAATGAAGGCTGGGCGTGTCCGACTCGTGTCCGATTATTCGGGAGCGGGTCGTGACAAAATCCGAAGTGCTCGACCGACTTCAATTATGAAGTGTGAACATCTGGATCAAGCCTCTGATTACAACTCTCTATAACTTCTAGACAGTACCGTACTGGCAAGTAGATTAGAGGTTCTAAAACAGGCTTAGGATTTAAAATAATGAATAGCATAGAAAGCTTAAGAGAAGAGAAGATAGAAAGTAAATAACCGATTTAGAATGAAAAACTCTTCTGTATTTATAAGATTGCTAAAAACCGAGTTCTGGCAAATTCGAATGTTAAACGTTCAAAAATTTGACCGTTGTAGTCCTGTCTGCAGGAAGAATAGGTGTACATGGTTTACCAAATTCGGTGCCCGAGTTCGGGCCGAGTTCGGGTTAAGTTTGGGCAGAACTATGTCCGAACTCTGGTCTTCTGTTTAGGTCAGAATGTAGGGTCAAAAACTTGGTTTTGGGATCTTTGGAACAGTTGGGCTTTTGGGACTGTTTTTCAAATACGGGTTTTTTGGTTTATTTAAAACAATGGGTATCTTTGAAAATAAGTTGGATAGTTTGAAAAATATTTTTGGGTCAAGCCTATTTCTAGTACGACGCGATTTACATTATTTTCTAGACTCAATAAAATAGTAAAAGATACATTTGAGAAGGAAAAATAAAGATAGATGCGACGACTGTACAAATCTCAAATGGTAGCAGTACTTGGCTGTCGTAGCCCGTTATGAGTATCCCTTATATCAAGTCCGAGTTTAGACGATTATCAAAATCGGTTCAACCATGACCAATGGACCAATAATCTCCTCCATTTTGATAATTGACAAGCCTTGACCGATATAACATCTTGTTAAAAAGAATTATATTCTTTCAAAGTTGTAGTTGTACCCTTTTCTCTTGACAAGTGTTGAATTTTCTCCCCCGTTGTTATTTACCGAAATGCTCCCCTGTAATTATGAGTACAAAAAGACAAACATGAAGAAAAGAGATAACAATTGTAAAACAGATATGTCACATAGCATTTATATGTAAGAAGCTGTATTTAAGCTAAATTATAAAATATGTGATATGTGCATCTTGCCAAAAAGAGATAAATAAACAACTTGCCTTCATAAAGAGAATAACCACTTAGTACAGATGAAACTAAAAGAGTTTTAATCCATACATGCAACTAGAAAGAAAATGCATAAACTAATACTACATCTTCTCAAAATATAAGACATTTCTAAGATATGATGACAATAAATAGAAAATCTACTAAACATAATATCTAGGCTAAAAATAATGACATCAAGATATCATTAATCCTCGCCTACATCCTGATCAACAGCAACATCATCACCACCAGAAGTGTGAGCAGGCTCACCAGAAGTCTGAACCAATCATGTGCCTGTAGGATTGAAGTACTAGCGTACTTCTTGATCCTCAACACGGTAGCCAAAAAGGTAGGATCTCCGAAAAAGAAGCCAGGGCCGCCAGGTTGATGGGACTGAGTAAAATGGAGATCAGCTAGTGTGTGTGTGTGAGAGCGCCATATATATATATATATATATATATATATATATATATATATATATATATATATATATATATATTTCAATTTAATTATGTGCTTAAAAAACATTCTTATACTATCACTAATTTCTAAATTTTGAAAATCTTTTTACATATGTATATATGTAAATATATTGTAGTTGTATATTTATAAATATATATTACCATTAATTTTATTGTCATATATTATTTATTAATAATATCTGGATATGCGTTGTTGCATGAATGTTGAAATAATTATTGCATTACTATTAAGTCGTAGGTTTAGAGGAGAAAATAGAAATTTAATATTTTTCCTATATTATATAAAGGGCTTAGGATATTTTGTAAATAAATAAATTTTTGGAAATTGGTGGTATTCTTTTTATTATAGAAGTTATTTATCTTATTTTTATATGTTTGACTTAATAATTCAAACCCAATGGGTTAATGTATTGTTGCTCTCCCATCCTTAATTTAATCCAATTTCTAAATCCATTATACCAAGCTCGGCCCAACCCTGGGCCTATATACCTAAGGGTCAGGGCGGGTGCTAACCCAAAACCCTTAAACCCGCATCCAGAACTGTTAGCTATACTAAGCAGCAGTGCAGCTGCTGAAACTTCAAATGCAACTCAAATCTGCCAACCGCAACCCGTTACTAAACCCGACCCATCCAAAGTCTAAAACCCATCATTTAAAAGGGAACAATGCATCGTCTTCTCCTGCCATACTGTAGCCCTGCGGTTGCAGAGCATGCCGGCGACCGATGGGTCATGCTCTCCCTAGCTAACGGCGGTCCCCAACCCTCTATATAATCCACCCGTTTCGTTCTCTACCAAACCCTAACCCTAGTTGCCCTAATTTTCACACCGGATCCCTTTCTTCGTCTTTGTCTTCGTCGAGGCAACATCGGCGTAAGGCTGTAGTCCCTCCGTCCACCTCATGGTGACAGTGCCTCTTCTCCAATTCTGTGGCAGCAACGGAGTGCGACAGCTCACGGCACGTGCCTTTGCCTAACACCACCTCTCCAAGCGTGCGACGACACAACAACCGTCGCCGATGGCCCTTCCTTCCTGACTGGAGGGACTACCCCACCCTCAGGTGAATCCCCTCTTCTCAGTTCTTCCTGCTACATCCATTTTTGTTAGCAACTGTAATAGTTATTCTTGTATGAATAACTAAGTGTTAAGTAGGTCATTTGTTAGGAATAACATTTTGCTTGTTTTTGCTCTGTGTGAATCTCGATATGTTTCTGTGGGTAAGGAGTAAGAGTTAGGGTTATTATGGTAGTGATGGCTATAATCTGTCTAACAAATAGAGTGGATGAGAAGAGTAGGACAGCACATACAAACATAGGAGGAAGGTGGAAGCTATTATGAGAATATATAGGATTCTAATGTATTTTTTTTTTGTCATATTATTGAGGACCTAAGGAATGACCAGGTTTCTAAAAAAATCTATCATGCCTTGGTGTCGAATCCTATGTACTAGCTAGAGAAGCTATGGTGGTGGACGTATCAGAGGTTTTGTTCTTTGATTTTTTTGGCACATCACATCTTTAATATGAATGTGTAAGAGAAGTACGGCTCCCATATTGAGGAAATAGGTACAAAGCAGTTAAGCCTTACAGAAGAAATGGGTTAGAAACTTAGAATGCTGTGAGAAGAGTTAATTTGCTTGGTTGCATGTGGGATGGTTCATGGGGATACACTATGTTAGCTTATGTTTGGCTCTGAATACTTGTTTGCAAGTGTAGTTGATTTGGTTATTCAATTTCCTTTTATTTTTGAATCATCCGTTTTGAATTATAACGCACTGCAATATATTTTGAACTGTTAGGTTATACATTGCCAAGGTTTAGTTGGTAGAATAGTTGATTATGTTGCAAAATTTTGAGCTTGTGCAAGTTTCCTTCATATGAGTAAAGACAGTGAATAAATGATTGGTTAATAAACTTGTGTCAGAGGCTTGGGTGCATGGTATATTGGTTATTGAACAATATACATGTTTCCAATTGGGAGGTTTTTGATTAAAGAATTTGCAGTGAACAAGTTGCATGTGGTGATGGATTCCTATTGAAATTGAATCAATAATGAAGAATAGGCTTGGCTTTACACAAGAAAAGGGTGTTATATATATTGGCCTATCCCTTTTATTAACAGGATCAAAAATATGGATGTTGTTTATATGGGTGTATGAAGGAAATATGGTCTGGATTATGAATTAAGGAAAATATATGGAGAATAAATGAAAATTGTGAAGAGGAACTTATGGAAAATTTCTATGCAGTAAAATCAATGTATATTTCTAAGGAGAACTAATTTGAATGAGTGGCTGAAATAGGATCCTAACAATAAATTAATTATTAAATCCTTTTAAATAATAATAATCTAACTTAGCAGTTAGGGTTAGTTGATGAGTATTATTTTTTAACCTTTTTTCATACATAAATGAATAATTAATCAAAAATTACTTTTATTGTGACTTTTCGGCCTTGGACCGGTTTCTTCTTCTCAACATTCGAAACCAGACAAGTGTACCTTACCATTCTTGTACTTTGTTTGCCATTAAAATTCTTTGATTGTAAATTTCAATACAAACAGAACAGTGTTACAATATAGGACTTAGACGTAGTCCTAGGAGTACACTTTTGTTTAATCTGGGTCCCTTGTGCCGATGGAGTGAGTGGTAATGCGTTGACTCCGTTGACGATCTGACGATGGTTATCGGTTCTCTGAAGGTCTGGATTGCTCTGGGTGCTGGAGCTTGCTGAGAGGAGGAAGACGTTGAGTGTCTGTATCTGCCTCTCTGGTGGTGCGAAGTCTCTGTCTGTTCGCTGTGGAGGTTGATATGTGTGCACGTAGGCCGTTCCGTGTGTGTAAAAGAAGGAAATGATCCCTCTATTTATAGTTTTGCAGGCTGGCTGCTCATGCGCGCATATGTAGGATGCGCCTGTACGCGGGGACGCCACGTGTTGATTGCTGATGGAGGCGCATGGACGATGCGCCCTGATCGAGGGAGTTGACTTTTTCATGTTGCTGTTGTGAACCGGCACGTAGCGGAGAAGAAGATCTTTCTGTTGCTGAGATCTTGGATGAGTTGAGTCAAAGGACACGTGTCGTCGACCCATGGCTCCGAGATCTCGAATTTGGTGGGGGGGATGATCTGGTAGGATGCGCCTAGGATTGGGCGCATGAGGAGACTTTGGCTCGTAACCTTTAGGAGTCACGAACCATTCTGGACGCATGGCTTTTGAGGCGCATGCAGAGCTTCAGTAGTGACTTTACTCCTGTATTTTGGGATCAGGGAGAAGTCTGGGGCGCATGGCTTTTGAGGCGCATGCAGAGTTGTAACAGTGACTTTCCTTCTGTCTTTAGGGATCAGTGAAAAGTCTGAGGCGCACAGTTTTTGAGGCGTATGCAGATTTTGGCGCATGGCCACGGAGGCGCATACGAGATGGTTGGGTGGCCACGTGGCAGTAGCCGTCAGAGGGAAGTAATGATGATGCTGACGTTGGCGATGCTTCGTCTTCTGGAAAAGCTGCCGACTTTCGGACTTTGGGAGGCGTGCTGCCAACTCTGTCAGTTCAGCATTTAATGTTTGTGACATTCGATGGACAGCTGAGTGGACACGTCGGTTGGCGTTCTACTAGGCACATGGGGACGCATGGGGGCGCATCCCCTGTGATGCTCTTGGTACTGAAGGGCGCGTCTATGTGATGCGCTTGATGTTGAAGGGCGCGTCTGTGTGATGCACGGTCTGGCCGGCGCATCCGTTTCGTGAGACGTCTTTGATGGTACAACTGTTACGTTCTTCGAGTGCTTTAAATAGCCGTTTTGACTTGGCTGAATTCGAAGCGTCCAGTTCATCCATTTAATGCAAATTCATTGCACGGAATTCGGAGAGCCGTCTACTTGGCGCATGGGTTTGATCTGTCCGGCCTATAAATAGTGGCATGGAGAGAGGGTTTGCTTCTCGTTCTCTCACGTCCTTCCGACATGAATTCGTTTACTCGGATGCATTCTGTTGATGAGATGCTCCCGAGGGTGAAGATACGACGCAATGTCTTCATCGATGCACTTGAAGGTGACTGTTACATCCAAAAGTCGGAGTCGAGGGCTTCCGAGGCAGGCGGAAGGTGCCTGTTGCATCCAAAAATAGGGATGCTCGGGCCTCGTCTTCGTTGTGCAGGAAGAGCCGTAGATCGGGATTGCGGTGCTACGGCTTTGGTGGCTCTTTCTTCCTTCAATATGGGTGTAGCCTATTCTGGTTGTGTTGAAAGCTGCTCCTTTGGCCGCGGTTTCGATCACGGTCTTCCTTTGGCTTTGGAGGCTCTTTCGAAGCCTCCCCTGGCCACAGGTTGGCTTGTGGTTCTTTTTCCTTCCAGGGCTAGAGGGTTGATTGCCACCCTCGTTCTGCTCAATAAATGCTTTATTAGTCGAAGCATTTATCAGGTGAGCCTGGCTGGAAGAGCGACACATAACTGGGCTGCTGAAGGGATGCGCATAACTGAGCTGCCCCAGGGATGCACATAACTGAGGATGCACATAACTGAGCTGCTGAAAAGGATGCGCCTTGCTGAGGGCGCATGGTGGGATGCGCCTGGCTGAGGGCGCATGTTGGGATGCGCCTGGCTGAGGGCGCATATTGATTGCTGGCTGTAGACTTAGGATCTTTTCTTTGTAGAAATTCTCCTTTGTACAGTCTTTCTTAGACGTGTAATAGACTTTTATATATTAAATAAAAAGTCCTCTTTCAATGTCTATATTTGTTGCTTTTTGCTGTGAAGCACTTTGTCCAAGCTTTGGCGCATGTAGTCTGGCGCATAGACTTTCTGGTTCTGAAATTCCATGCTTCTACAAGACCCCCTTCAAAGTTTTCAAAACTTTTGTACAAGTTTTGGAATACTTTGAAAAAGAAGCATGGTAGTGGAGGCGCATGACCGTCAGGGCACATAGATACTCCGCGCATCAGTGATGGGGGCATGCTCCGCTCAGTTAGTGCAAATGATGACGCCTCGGTAACCTAAAAAAGATTAATGATGATCTTTTTTGGTTTTATTTGTGGTTATCTCTTCACAGAACCCGAGGCGACGGCTGAGATCACACATCATCAGTTCACGCGTGCAACCAAGCCCTATAAATAGGCGAGAGATGGAGAGAGAGAGAGTTCTTCTTCTCCTTGCTTTTGCTTTCTTTAGAGTTCTTCTTCAAAAACCCTAACTTTTTTTCTCTCAAAGAATGGCTCCCAAGGCTCCTCGCGGCGGTGCAGGCAAGGGAAAGGAGCCGGTGGAGTATGCCGAGGAGGATGCCCCTACCACCATTGTGACTCCGGCCGACGTTCGCCCCGCTGTGACGGGTGGGTGTCATCTTTTCCACTACTTTCTTTGTTCAGACGATCCTTGGATCATGCTGCTGAGCTTCTGCCAACGCGCATGGACTTCTGTCCTAGCCGAGGTTTCACTCCGCCGACGTGCATAGGTTTAGGCCTTTATCATGCACCGAGGTTTAACTGCGGACGCACATGGGTTTACACCCTGATGATGCGTCGAAGCCTCTTGCTGATGCGTATGGGTTCATACCCTGATGATGCGCCGAAGCCTTTCACTGAGGCGCATGGGTTTATACCCTGATGATGCGCCGAAGCTTTTTACTGAGGCGCATGGGTTTAAACCCAGATGATGCGCCAGGTTGCTTTGACACACTTTGTCTTTTTTTTGCCTGACTTGATTTTTGTTGTGCCAGTATCGATAATAATTCCTTTGCTGAATGAGGTCCTTCTGGATACTTCCCTTTGTCAAATGGGAGTTGATTTTGATGAGGCGGTTGTCAACCCTGCCAAGGGTGTTATCTTACAGGATCAACCTCCTGAGAGGGTGCTGCAGATCCGGAACCAGTTGCCGACATTCCTCCAGAGTATGATGGAGAGCGGAAAACTAAAATCTACTGAATCCGAAGATATGACCTTCTTAAAACCTGTCTTTTTGTTCGGCGACCGCCTGATCTCCACTGAAGCGAAGATACTGAAGGTCAAAGAAGACTGGTTCTTTTCTGCAAAAGGCATGGTACTGTACATGCGACAACTTGACCGCCAGTTGCCGCTGACGGCCTTCTATCGTTTAGCTTCGAAGAGAAGGATACCCTGGGACCTTACTCCTTCTCAGGGGGGGCCCTAGGAGGTGCTCTTTTGATTGATGCAACCTCGAATTAGAGGGATACCCTGGCTGCTTCACGAACCGATCCCTCGTTCAGTTGTCGAACTTTGCGTCCCGGGAGCCTCTACAGTGAAGTCCCAACTGACACTTTTGCCTTCAATGCCTCAACCTTCGCGAGTCGGATGCTGACATCGAGGGTCATGTATCCAAAAGGTAGCTTTAGGGTCGAAGGTTGGTGTCATCATGTCTCGAGGTGGGACGAGTTGACTATTTAGGTGCTTTCGAAGTTCAAGGCTGAGCTAAAAGAAATTGGGCTGACAGCCGCTATCCGTGCCACGTGGGCTGGCGTGGATCTCAATAAGCCTATGTTCCTTGCACACTTGGAGTTGTTCAATACCCAAACTGGCACCTTGTACACTCCCGTGGAGGAGTTGGGGTTGGCTCTCCACGAGATGTACGAAGTGTCCAAGCTTCCCTGGGGCTCATAGCCGTACGAGGAATATTTCCCATCAAATGAAGAGATCCAGGTTCTGGAAAATAAGAACTCGGAGATGATGGCCGTTTTCAAGGAAGTGACGAGCCATCATTATTTGATTTATCGGAAGGACAAAGTCAAGACCCAGCCTCATGTGACTGCTTAGAGGGATTATATTTTCAAGTAGGATTTGGCGGACCCCTCGAGGATCCGGTTTATGACTCCGCAAGGGCTGAAACCTGCGGAAGTGACTTCTGAGATAAGCCGTGGACGAGAGGACTCCTCGTTCCAATGAGGATGGCGAGAATGCGTATAGCCGCTTCTGGCACTGTGCACACCGGATGTCGTCTAAAGCGGTGCTGACAACATACTTGATGATATGGCTCCGAGATTGTGTGTTTGCGGGCGGATCTGGTGTAGTGGAGAGGGTACACCGAAACCTTATTTTGCCTGCCGTAAAGTTGGCTTTTGGGCGTCCCTTAGCTCTCCTTCCCGCGATGGTGTGTAACCTATTGCGAGATTTGAGGACTTTTGTTGATGACGTGATCCAGGGGAGAGGTAAAAATGACAACTTTCCTCGGGCTGAATTGCCATTCCATTATCTTATGGGATGGCTGATTCTGCATCATCCGAATGTGATGAGTCCCGATCCGGAGGAGGATCATGTTGAAGGAGATGCCTTTATCTGCCGCTTCTACAAGAGGAAGTGGTTACACACTGGCGTCCCCTTTTGCAGGAGAGTTTTGTCCTACCTTCAGGGGTGGGAGATTGTCAAGGTCGCCCCCATCTTCAAAGATTTCGAGGCTGACCAAGATTTAGTCGACTCTGGTGAAGACACGATTACTCTGTCGAAATGGGATTTTTGTTGGTTGCAAAGTATTCGGCCTTCTCACTTGGTCTATCGGAACCAGAATAGGTGTTATCTGGAGCCATATCTGCCCAGCCGGTTCGCTCGCCAGTTTGGCTATACTCAGCTGATGCTATGGAATTCCAGTAACAGTCTGGGGTTCATCGGTAGTTTGCTGGATGGAGCCCGGGGCTGGCAATATTATAATGCCGGGTGTACTGGTGTTCAGTTTATGGCACCCGTTCGCAACCCTTGGCCACAGATCCTGTATTCGGCCGCTAAGCTGTATTGCACAATAAATACTGCATCTCCAGGTTATGACAGAGAGACTAGTTTCATCATTGAAACTCAGCTGGAGGCTACGGCGAACATGTTGATGGTGGCTCGGTCATATCGCCTACCAGAATCGACGGGATATTGGGCTGCTGCTGCAGCATCAGCGAGAGGTCCCCTTGTTAGGAAGAGGCGGGCTGACGCGGAAGCCGGCTCGTCTGTACCAAAAAGGTCGAGGAAGACGACTCCAAAGGCAACGGGAGTGCCACCTATACCGCCAGTGGAATCAGCTCCTGTTGAGGTAAGGAGTCCTCCGTAACTTTGGCTTATCTTGTCATTTTGGTGATTTGTGCTTTTCTTCTTGTAAGGATCGTCGAAGAAGAAGACCCGCATTTTAAAACCGGGTGTCAGTAAACCGAAGGAGGTAGCAAGCTCTTCTGATGAGCCCATCCCTCCGATGGTAATGTCTCCAATAGAGGAGAGTCTTGAAGATATTCCCGCAGAGGTTTTACTATCTCCAGACTTTGTTAAAAGAGATGCAGAGGTTGCAGCAACTTCCGGGGAGGTGCCAGCTGTCGTGAGGGCCTTAGACGTTGAGGGTCCAGCGGATACGGGACTTCGTGATGATGACGTGGGGTGGAGTTCGTCGTCTTCGGATGACGTCGCTCCAGGGTTGCAAGAGCCTATTGCAGGGGCAACAGAGATGGTCGGAACAGAGGAGCGGGTTGATTCCCCTCCTTGTTATGATGAGGGGAGGTCGGCTGCATCATTGCCGAGCCCTACCCTAGACTCAGCGACGGAAGCTGAGGTGGCTACCAATCGGGAGGTAGCGACAGATCCTGTCCCTGTAGAGGGATTTGATGAAGAGACCCGTCTGGCGGTCCTGACTTCCGGGATGAGTCAGGAGGTAAGTGTTGATCTCCCCGTTCTGCCAGGGGAAGAATTGGCTGGTGATAGCACGTTGGGTATTGGAGAGGTGGCCACTGACGTCGGTGGTACTTTCGAGTTTGGAAAGGGTAAGGGTATGACGGAACCCTCTGTTGCTCCTTCCACTTGGGGTACGATCTCGACGCCTGTCCCAGCTTCTTCTGTTCCTTTAGCTCCTCGGACTAGTAGTCAGGCCCCTGTTAATGAAGAGCCTACTGATACCGAGGTTCCAGCCTCGTAGGTTGAGGTCGGCGGGTCTTCTTTCGGTCCGCCGACTGGAGTAGCTCCTCCAACCCCTGCTATGATGCCGCAGGTGCTGGCGGACGCAGATGAATATGTGAAATTCATCGTTGAGGTAGTGTACAAAATGCTACAGAGGAGGGTGTCGGCAGTGATGGACGCCAAGAAAAGCTTTGCGACGGCAAGAACTCTGGCATTGCCTCATATCAACCTAATCCGTGTTCACCAGGGCCACGATCACCTGGTCGTCATTCTGGAAGCCACGGTGGCTGAGTTGGACCAGCGGCTTTCCGAATTAGAGTGCATCCAGCAACATGACCTCTCCGTCCTGATAGATACGGAGAAGGAGAAGCTGCTCGCTGAGACTGAGTCTTCCTACCAGGCCACAATGAGTGTCTAGGAATGCAAAGTAGCTGAGACTGAAGCTGCGGTGGAGCGATTGTCTCAGTCTATGCGGGAGACAGTGGAGACGCGAGCTGCGTTGGACGCTAATATCGTGGAGATTGACGCGCAGATACGCCGCCTTGAGGATCAGTGGGCCCGACTCCTATTGGACGCTGAACGTGTCCAGGCTGAACACGTAGCATTCAAGAAGGAGGAAGCAGCTTTCACTCTCCGAGCTCTTACCCTGGCTCAGCAGAGACAACAGCTTGATGAGAAGCACGAGAATGAAACTTCTGCTGAGGCTGTTGAAACGATGCGTCAAGAAGCTGAACGTCGAGTCTTGGCGACTGTGGAGACTCGGGCGGCAGATTTGAAACGCCAAATTGCAGAGCTTTCCGCCAACCCTGGGGATATTTAAGGCTTGTAGTCTCTGCTTTTTGTATTTTTGTAACTCTTGCTGGGGATAGTGTAATCCTTTACTCTCTTTTTTTTAGAAATAAAGAAGTACACCATTTTCTGCGATGTGTTCATTTTTGCTTGTCATGAACTTTGATGATTTGTGTGGACCTATTATCTTTTACGTACCTTGGTTTTAGATACAGATAATAAGTTTGAAGGATCCAATGTATTTGCTCAGAGGTAATATGGACGTAGCAAATATAGGGTTAAAATGATAGAATCTTCCTACTCAGAGGTGTTATGGACGTGGTAGGAATGACTCTGGGGGATGCACGGAACTACTCAGAGGTAATATGGACGTGGAAGTTCTGCGATCGATGTACGGCAATGCGGGGGTTGTCTGTACGGGATGTTTACTCAGAGGTAATATGGACGTGGTAAACATGAAGGATAGCGTAATCTTACGGGGTGTAAGATTCTGCCTTGTAGGGCGTAGGGGAACAACTCAGAGGTGATGTGGACGTGGTTGTTCTTCTACTGGAGGATGCCATGGAACAGCTGAGTTCCGAAAGCGTATGATTTTGTGGAAGAGAATTGTCTGTGAGCCCTGATGATTGGGTCCACAGATCCCCTGGTGGAAGCACATGTCTGAAAGATGTCAAGAGTAGTACTTCTTTAGGAACTTGCCGTTGATGGGCATCATGAACAAGACCCCATTGGATTTGGCGAGACGGTAAACACCGTTTGAGTATACCGTCTCGATGATGAAAGGTCCTTCCCATTTGGGCTCGAACTTTCCTGGTGTTTTGTGAGTCAACACCATCGGCCTCCTGACTGCCAGAACCAGGTCGCCAACTTGGAAAGTCCTCTGCTTGACCTTCTTGTTGAAAACCTGTGATATACGGGCTTGGTAGAGTTCGATGCGTTGTTGAGCTAGAAGATGCTTTTCGTCAAGTGCCTCCAGTTCCCGCAGACGACGACGTTGATTGTCTTCTTCTGTGAGTTGGTTTGTGATTGCAACGCGGAGTGAGGGTATCTGAATCTTGAGAGGCAGTACCGCTTCGCTCCCGTAGACCAAGGAGAATGGTGTGTTGCCTGTCGGGGTCCGTACCGTTGTGCGGTAGGCCCAAAGGCATTCGTCGAGCTTTTCGTCCTAGTCGTATTTATTAGATGACACGACCTGTTTGAGTAACCTGACGATAGTTTTGTTGAATGCCTCTGCTAATCCGTTTGCTGCCGGATTGTAGGCAGTTGATACCATGTTTTAAATGTGATTCTTGTCACAGAATCGGCTGAAGACATGGCTGATAAACTGAGGACCATTATCGTGGATGATCCTCTGGGGTACCCAGAAATGGTAGATGATGTGGTGCTTGATGAAGCTGATCACCCTGGAGCTTTTCACTTCTGCCAGAGGAACTGCTTCTGCCCATTTGGAGAAGTAGTCGGTGATCGCTAGGATGAAGCGGCATCCTCTCGATGAAGGAGGGGTGATCGGTCCCACAATGTCCATTCCCCAAGCTTCGAAGGGCCAGGAGGCGACTGTAGGATGTAGTGGTTCGGACGGTGTATGAATGAAGTCTACGTGAAGCTGGCACGCATGGCACTTCTTAGCAAATTCAACAGCGTCAGCGGCCATGGTTGGCCAGTAGTAGCCCATGCGTCGCAATCGATCCTGCAACTTAGGACCAGGTTGATGGGCCCCGCAGGTTCCTTCATGAGCTTCTCGAAGGGCTTCGACTGCTTCTTCGTTAGACAAAGATCGAAGGAGAAGTCCATTGTAGGAGCGTCGGTACAGCATTTTAGTAGCCGTATCGTAGTAGAATCGAAGAGAGCATCTCCTGACCGAGACGGCTTCTTTCGGGTCCTCTGGGAGAATTCCGTAGACAGCGAAGTCGATGAACGGAAATCTCCAATCTCGGACGTTAACACTGGCACCCGTTGACATGGCATGAGCCACTTGTGAGCGCAGGTTGTTTTTAGGGCAGACCAAGTCTCGACCCACTACCGTGACGTAGTGTTGAGTTCCGAGGGGTACCGCCAAGGAGGCTGCGAGGCCAGCCAGAGCATCAGCCTCTAGATTTTGTAGACAAGGTACGTGTTCGATGAAGAACCCGGTAAAGGTTGAAATGATGTTCAATACAACTTCATGGTAGGGGATCAGATCTTCATGGCGAACCTCGTATTGCCCTCTGATCTGATTTACGACGAGCTTTGAGTCACCGTAGGCTTCCAGATGATTCACTCCCAGCTGTTGCGCTAGCTGGAGTCCCAAAATGAGCGAGTTGTACTCAGCAATATTGTTGGAGCACGGCTTCGAAAGGGAGTAAGCATGCTGGATGACCAGCTGATCGGGGGAGACTAATACCACCCCCACTCCTGCGACGACTTGGCATTTGGGGCCTGTTCTTGAAGCGCCATCGAAAAACATCCGCCAGACGGAGCTTTCTTCGGTGATATTTGATTCTTGGACTTCATCCGGGATGTCTTCATAGAGTCTTGAGGACTCTGGGATGGGGTGTGCAGCTAAAAAGTCGGCCAAACCTTGACCCTTAACAGCCTTTTGTGGAACGAACACCATGTTGTATGGCGTTAATATGATCGCCCATGTGGCTAGCCGGGAGTTCAGTGATCCTGGCTTTGTCATGAGGACCCTGAGCGGATTGACTCGAGAAATGACGTGAATTATCTGGCCCGAGACATAATGACGAGTCTTTTGGATGGCAAATACCAGAGCTAGGCACTCCTTTTCAACGTGGTTGTACCGGTGTTCGGCCCCGATCAGAGTTCGGCTGAGGTAGTAGATTGATTGCTCATAGCCTGTGTCGCTGTTCTGAGCTAGCAGGGCACCGAGGCGATGATCCATGGCACGGACGTAGAGTAGGAATGGTTTGCCGGCGATGGGTGCCACCAGGACTGGAGGGCTCGTCAGGTAGGCTTTGATGTCGTCGAAAGCCTTTTGGCATTCCTCTGTCCAGACGTAAGAGACTCCCTTCTTCATGAGCTGGGTGAAAGGTTGACATTTGCCGAAAAGGTTTGCTATGAACCTCCGGATGTACGCCAGACGTCCCTGTAGGCCTTGCAGTTCTCAAAGATTCTTCGGAGGGTTCATATCAAGAATGGCTTTGGTCTTCTCGGGATCGACATGAATGCCTTTCGCCGTAATGATGAAGCCCAAGAACTTTCCCCTCGAAACCCCAAGGAAGGATTTAGCGGGGTTCACCTTGAGTTGATGCGCCCACATGAGGTCGAAGACTGTCTTGAGGTCTTTCAGGTGATCTCCTTTGAGACGGCTCTTGACTGCGATGTCGTCAACATAGCATTCGACTGTCTTGCGAAGGTGTTGACGGAAAATGGTGCTCATAGCACGTAGATATGTCGCACCAGCATTCTTCAAGCCGAAGGGCATCACTGTGTAGCAGAAAATGCCCTTTGAAGTCCTGAATGACGTATGTTTTATGTCATCGGGGAACATCTTGATCTGGTTGTAGCCTGAATACCCATCCATGAAAGATATGCACTCGAAGCCACACGTATTGTCAATCATCACGTCGGTGATTGGAAGCGGGAATTCGTCCTTCGGGCAAGCAGAGTTGAGGTCTCTGAAGTCGATACAGACTCGTATCTTCACATTCTTCTTGGTGATGGGGACGACATTGGCTACCCAATCTGGGTGTTACTCTTCACGGATGAAGCCGCTAGTCAAGAGTTTGTCTACCTCCTGATCGATGGCATTCATGATGTCCGGACGGAAGCGTCGCTGTTGTTGTTTGATAGGCTTGGCATCAGGCAAGAAGTTCAGCCTATGCATCACGATCTGGGGATCAAGTCCCGGCATATCTTCGTAGCTCCAGACAAAGACGTCGATATATTCTTTAGCCAGCTGGATTAAAGATTCTCGGTCTTCTCCTTTTAGGCTTTTGCCGACGAAGATGGGTTTGGAAGAAGATCCATCCCCAAGGTCGATCTGCTCGACTTCGTCTTCGATGGAAGGTTCACGTAATTCAAAATGAGACTCCCATTGTTGTCCCAGGCGTTGAGCCCAGGGTTCTTCTTTGAAGAATTTCGGCGCTTGGTCTTCGCCTTCTTCTTCTTGAGATTGTGCAGATGTCATGTTGGCTGACATCACTCTCTTGAAGACGGATCCGATACTGGTATCGGAATCCTACGTTGACGCTTCAGATGAGTGAGAATGTTCAACTTCCTCTGCGTCTGAACTCTCTGGAGTTGACGGCGGCGTGACATAGCCTACCCCCCGTCGAGTTCTATTGTAGTAGTCCTGCGGCTTTCCTTTAGGTGTTGGAAGCCGGAGAGGGAGACGTCGACCTTTGCCGTAGTTCAGGCCTTTGTCTCTTTTTAGGTCGTAACCCATCTTTTGGATGAGGTACTTTGCCTTGTCCGTGTATCGATAGAGTTGTATTCTGCCGGCATCTGATTCTGGCTCGAGTGGCGGAAGGTCTTGATGACGCTCGACCTTGCCAAAGATGATGGATTTTTCGTCTCGACTCCGTGGTGGGACTATGTAACAGACCCCTTGGGGCGGGACTACTCGATTTACATGATGGACGATCGTTGTTTGTGTTTGCAACGACCGTAGAGCGTTATCTAATGTATACATGGCATTCCAATGTGGAAGACTAGAATAATTAAAAGACACTATGTTATTGATGAAATATGAGATTTTATCCCGTGGGATTACATTGTCGAGAGATGGGGCATCTACATCGTCCGAGATATATTCCCCCAACTCTTCATCTGTAAGCACTGGAGTAGGATCGGGAGGGTCCACCACAGCATTGATCTGGGAGTCCGAGAGGACTACATGGGCCTTCTCTGGCGGCTGGGATGGCGGCGGCTTGCCCTTAAGACGCACCTTCAGAGGTGCCTCCGCTGCGCCTCCGGTGATTGGCGCCTTCCCCTGTAGTTTTGCCACAAGGGGAGCCGATGTTTGAGGTGGCTTTCCCTTGAGCCGTATCTTCAGGGGAGCTTCAGGAGCAGCTGGTGCTTTCTCGGATAGCTTAATGCTCATGGGGGGCAACTTCTGAGGCGGTTTGCCTTTGAGTCGGATCTTCAAAGGAGCATCGGGAGTGACCTCAGGCTCCATGTCCGGCTCTGCTGCCGTTTCTGCTTCGTCATCAGCATCATTGGCCTCCTCCTCGTCAGGTGACTTGTATAAGTCGGCATCGGTGAAGTAGGCTTCAATCCCTTTGAAGGGGTCGATGTCCGCGAACTCCGTACGGATGACGTTGTTGGTGGACACGTACTTCATACATTGGTGGAGCATGGATGGCACCACCATGTACTCGTGCAGCCATGGGCGACCCAACAGAATGTTGTAGTTGACTTCAGCGTCCACGACATAACAAGTGACCTCGGTTCTGAGGTTACCGATGTGGCACTTTAGTCGTATTTTGCCCAGTGGTTCGCTTTTGCTAGCGTTGAAACCACTGATTGTTGTGTTGGAGGGTGCCAGTCGGTACATTGGGATCCCCAGTGTTGAGAGCAACGTCTTCGAGATGATGCTGAGGGAAGACCCCGGATCGATCTGAATCTGCTTCACCTTGACTGAACCGATGTACCCTGTGTAATACAGCGACCTGTTGTGTCGATTGTGTTTGAGCAACATGTCCTGTTGGGTGAAGGTTATATTGGAGATAACCTCCTCCGTACAGTGACAGTGCTTGCACACAGTCGGAAGATCTTTCGGCTGCTTGACCTGACTGAAAAAGGATTCAGCATCCTTCAGAGCTTCGCAGAGATCTTCTCGGGAGTCTTTGGAAAGACGGAGGAGCTCGAACAGAGATAGGCGGGCAGGAGTACTGGCGAGTTACGCCAGTATGTCGAAATTGTGGGGCTTGGCTAGCCCCAAAGCATTCTCTTTTCGCAGAGGCCTATTGAAGCGGGCCTCTATCTGCTTCTGTTTATTGGCTGCTGAGGGCTTAGACGGGCCCTTGTCCTGGACAGCAGGGACGGTACCAGGAGGCACCATCTCGACGGCAGCTTCGTCGGGTTGGGCGTTCTGTTGTGAACGCGTCTGCACAGGAAGTGCCTCTTCCACTGAAGAAGAGACCATGCGGCAAGACTTAATCTTTCTGCCTTTGGACTTGGAGGTAGGGCATACCTCCGGTTGAGTCACCTCGGAGACGAGATCGGGGTGAACCCACAGGATCTCTCCTCGAGATGTGGTGAGTGGGATGAGTCCACTCATGTTGTCACGGGTTGGTGGTAAGTTAACCACCTCCATTGTCGCCTTAGGGATGGGGACAACACCATCCTGTGTTGTAGTCGGCGGCAGGGTGCCAAACTGGAGTGACACTATGTTGGCCGACACCGTCTTCTCTTCGTAGTCGACAGAGATTACATCCGCATTGATCATGCGCTGGATGTAATTCTTGAGGACATAGCAGTCCTTGGTTGGGTGTCCGACAAACCGATGGTAGTGACAGTACCTCGGGTCGTCCACTTTCCCAACCTCATCGGGACGCTTAGGGTCCGGAAGCTTGATCTTGTCGCCCTGCTTCAGTATCTCAAAGAGCTACAGGGTGTCTTCGTCGTTGAACGAATAAACCTCCTTCGGCCTTGGTGCAAGTGAAGGCTTCTGAGTAGGTACTGATGCACATTTTGAGGCATTGACAGTCAATGCCTGCTTCCTCTTTGCTTCTCGTCCAGGGTTGTTGGTTGCAGGCTGTTTTCCCTTGTCCTCGAAGGCTGGGAAACTGACTCCCAGAAGACGAGCATTGGATGCCTTCTTCTCCGCGGCTTCTGCTCCAATGATCAAGGAGCTCCAGTCGGGAGGAGGAGTAGAGTTGAGCCAAAGCTTGACTGCAGGCAGCATGTTCATGCTGCAGGAGGAGAGAAGCGCATGTTCTGGCATGCCCGGGGACAGTCTGAAGCAGGCCTGTCGAAAGCGTTCGATGAACACCCGAATTGTTTCCTTCTCCTTCTGGCATATCTCTATAAGGGATGCCATTGTCATGTCCTTCCCGCCGTCGTAGAAACGGTCGAGAAAGAGGCGCGTCAGGTCATCGAAGGAAGATATTGAATTGTCGGGGAGGCTGCAGTACCAGTCGTACGCCACTCCTTTCAATGCCCCAACAAATATGCTGGTAAGAAGCACGTCCTCCTTCAGAAGATGTCCCGTCTGAGACTGGAAATATATCAGGTAGCGACGAGGAGAGTCCTTCCCATCGTACGACGTCAGTGTTTATGGTTTATACTTTGGAGGATAAACCACCTTGTTCCACTCGAGGGGATAAGGCTGGGGGATGCCCATTTTCTGGCGCTCTTTTTGTCTCGTCTTGGACTCAAAGCGCTCGCACAGGTCCCTGATCATCTCAACCACGTCTTCCGTGGAGCTGGGAGTCGGGGAAGCTGGTACCACCGGATGTTGAGCATTTGAGGGCTCTGACGTCCGAGGTGCTTCTCGGCGATCTGCGTCCGAGGATACGCGTTGAAGGGGTACACTCGACTCTCCATTGGCCCCTGGATCGGGACCGATAGAAGGTATCCTGGTCAAAGCTGACCGTATCTCAAACACTGCCTGAGTCAGTGTTTGCATGGAGGCAGAGAGGGTTTTGAGTCCTCCCTCCAGGGTATCTATGCACTGGACAAGGTCTGTTGGCAGCGCATCAGACTCGACATCAGCCTCAGTCACGTTCACTGTCATGACGTGGCCAGGAGTGGATGGATGGGTTGAGGCCTCACTCTCGACCTCACTCCCTTGTAGGGGAGTTGCCTCTCCTGGAGCTTCGTCTGGGCTACCCCCGGCTATGTTCGGGAGAACATTTACCACAGGCGTATCTGCAAGGGCCTGATTGCCCTCAGCTCCATCTTGAAGGGCCTCTTCGTCTCCGAAACTCGGGTCCGCAGATGCTAGACTACCCCCAGCTATGTTCTGGGGGATGTTTTCGTCTTCAGAGGCTTCTGGGAGGCTGACTTCGCCTCGAGGATCTGCCCCAAGTGTGCTTTGGACACACTCGTCTTCGGAAGGAGGCTCGACAAGGGTCTGATTACCCCCAGCTTCCTCCAAGATCTTCTTTCTTGCTCGAGTGCCTTCGAACACTCCAGAGGACGAGACAGCTGTCTTGGTTTTCCTCGGCTGGCTTTTGGACGAAGAAGAGAGACCGCCAGTCGTCTTTCGGACTGACGAGGAGTTGGAGATCACATTGCATGAAGCAACCGTTGGTTCCTCTTCTGTTGACACCTTCTTCCCGAGGTAACGTCGGAGAGGTGTCGATGATTGTAGCCACTGGAACACCGACTGCCTTGGTGGAACTGCCGCTTTGCAACAGCAGTTGATGGTGACCACAGCACAAGTATGCCCCGTGAGAGGCGCATCGTGCTTGTCAGTCAACTCTCCTGATCGGTGCTTGTGAGTAATCATGTTACGCAGATTGTTGGAGGAGAGTGCCATCATCGCACCTCCTTCAGGCGTATGGCAAGGCCAAGCACCGGGGTGGTCAAGTGAGTGCTGCGCCCCCTGATCTAATACCAGACAGGCATCCCGATTAGTAGTGAAGGAACCACAAAATTTGGAGTGACTTGAACGGACCTCAAACGCACAGCCGGAGGAGGCGCGGGAGTTCAAGACCACTGGATTTGCCTTACTCGACTTGGTTGTGCACGCAGTAGATGCGCCCAAATGAGACAAGGACTTTGAAGGTCGGCTCGTTCTCGGTACCGCAGCACTCGAGTCGACCTTGTACAACTTACCATCAGCAGCGTACATGATTGTGAGCGCATGCTTCTGGCTTGTTACTGGCATAGCACGTTTGGGACGCATGGCCCGTGCTACCTTAGACTTCTTCGTACCAGGCTGCTGGGGCGCGT
The DNA here is from genome assembly GCA_029216955.1 of Iris pallida. Lineage (NCBI taxonomy): Eukaryota > Viridiplantae > Streptophyta > Magnoliopsida > Asparagales > Iridaceae > Iris > Iris pallida. Next base: position 72,568 of record JANAVB010015427.1, on the reverse strand, counting down.
AGTACTCAGAATCCAAATTCTCCTCGCCACTACAGCGAATGAGTCTATCAAAGACAGAGATCTTTTGTGGTGCATCAGAGGTGATGCGCGGGGCATTGGTTGTGCCCCTGCTCCGTCGACGTATCTTTCTTGCCTGAGAGGGAGATGGCTGGGGAACGTGGTCAGCCGCACGTTTTTCCGAGGGATGCGCTGCACCAGCGGGCGTATCTTAGTTGCTGAGGACGTCAGCAGGAAGGGAAGGCTAGATTGGCGCATCCCCTTCGGTGGTGGTGCCCGAGGCGTCGACCTTGCGCATCCAGTCTCGGCGGGTCTTCTTCGACTTCGGCAGCCGCTTCGAAGGACTCGCACTGCCTTTAGATGTGAACTCCTCATACGCCTGTTGATTGAGGCGTACGACCAGCATCTTGTGGGAGGAGCCCACCTTCACGTCGTCGGATTACGACACAGCTTTCTCATTGGAGGAGAAAGAGGTCCCTAGTAAAGTCGCCAGCTTATTTGCCATTAAAATTCTTTGATTGTAAATTTCAATACAAACAGAACAGTGTTACAATATAGGGCTTAGACGTAGTCCTAGGAGTACACTTTTGTTTAATCTGGGTCCCTTGTGCCGATGGAGTGAGTGGTAATGCGTTGACTCCGTTGACGATCTGACGACGGTTATCGGTTCTCTGAAGGTCTGGATTGCTCTGGGTGCTGGAGCTTGCTGAGAGGAGGAAGACGTTGAGTGTCTGTATCTGCCTCTATGGTGGTGCAAAGTCTCTGTCTGTTCGCTGTGGAGGTTGATATGTGTGCACGTAGGTCGGTCCGTGTGTGTAAAAGAAGGAAATGATCCCTCTATTTATAGTTTTACAGGTTGGCTGCTCACGCACGCATATATAGGATACGCCTGTACGCGGGGGTGCCACGTGTTGATTGCTGATGGAGGCACATCGACGATGCGCCCTGATCGAGGGGGTTGACTTCTTCATGTTGCTGTCGTGAACCGGCACGTAGCGGAGAAGAAGATCTTTCTGTTGCTGAGATCTTGGATGAGTTGAGTCAAAGGACACGTGTCGTCGACCCATGGCTCGAAGATCTTAGATTTGGTGGAGGAGATGATCTGGTAGGATGCGCCTAGGATTGGGCGCATGAGGAGACTTTGGCTCGTAACCTTTAGGAGTCACGAACCATTCTGGGCGCATAGCTTTTGAGGTGCATGCAGAGCTTCAGTAGTGACTTTACTCCTGTCTTTTGGGATCAGAGAGAAGTCTGGGGCGCATGGCTTTTGAGGCGCATGCAGAGTTGTAACAGTGACTTTCCTTCTATCTTTAGGGATCAGTAAAAAGTCTGAGGCGCACAGCTTTTGAGACGTATGCAGATTTGGGCGCATGGCCGCGGAGGCGCATGCGAGATGGTTGGGTGGCCACGTGGCAGTAACCGTCGGAGGGAAGTAATGATGATGCTGACGTTGGCGATGCTTCGCCTTCTGAAAAAGCTGCCGACTGTTCGAACTTTGGGAGGCGTACTGCCAACTCTGTCAGTTTAGCATTTAATGTTTGTGACATTCGATGGACAGCTGAGTGGGCACGTCGGTTGGCGTTCCACTAGGCGCATGGGGACGCATGGGGGTGCATCCCCTGTGATGCTCTTGGTACTGAAGGGCGCGTCTGTGTGATGCGCTTGATGTTGAAGGGCGCATCTGTGTGATGCACGGTCTGGCCGGCGCATCTGCTTCGTGAGATATCTTTGATGGTGCAACTGTTACGTTCTTCGAGTGCTTTAAATAGCCGTTTTGACTTGGCTGAATTCGAAGCGTCCGGTTCATCCATTTAATACAAATTTATTGCACGGAATTCGGAGAGCCATCCACTTGGCGCATGGGTTTGATCTGTCCGGCCTATAAATAGTGGCATGGAGAGAGGGTTTGATTCTCGTTCTCTCACGTCCTTCCAACATGAATTCGTTTACTCGAATGCATTCTGTTGATGAGATGCTCCCGAGGGTGAAGATGCGATGCAATGTCTTCATCGATGCACTTGAAGATGACTGTTACATCCAAAAGTCAGAGTCGAGGGCTTCCGAGGCAGGCGAAAGGTGCCTGTTGCATCCAAAGATAGGGATGCTCGTACCTTGTCTTCGTTGTGCAGGAAGAGCCGTAGATCGGGATTGCGGTGCTACGGCTTTGGTGGCTCTTTCTTCCTTCAAAATAGGTGTAGCCCATTCTGGTTGTGTTGAAAGCTGCTCCTTTGGCCGCAGTTTCGATCACGGTCTTCCTTTGGCTTTGGAGGCTTTTTCGAAGCGTCCCCTGGCCACAGGTTGGCTTGTGGTTCTTTTCCCTTCCTGGGCTAGAGGGTTGATTGCCACCCTCGTTCTGCTCAATAAATGCTTCATTAGTCAAAGCATTTATCAGGTAAGCTTGGCTGGAAGAGCGGCACATAACTGGGCTGCTGAAGGGATGCGCATAACTGAGCTGCCCCAGGGATGCACATAACTGAGGATGCACATAACTGAGCTGCTAAAAAGGATGCACCTTGCTGAGGGCGCATGGTGGGATGCGCCTGGCTGAGGGCGCATGTTGGGATGCGCCTGGCTGAGGGCGCATATTGATTGCTGGCTGTAGACTTAGGATCTTTTCTTTGTAGAAATTCTCCTTTGTACAGTCTTTCTTAGACGTGTAATAGACTTTTATATGTTAAATAAAAAGTTCTCTTTCAATGTCTATATTTGTTGCGTTTTACTATGAAGCACTTTGTCCAAGCTTTGGCGCATGTAGTCTGGCGCATAGACTTTCTGGTTCTGAAATTCCATGCTTCTACATACTTCAGTTTCCATATTAAATTTAAATATTTATTTTGTTTACGTTAATGTATCACCTAGGGCCGTGTTCGCTACTACGCGTCCGAATCACATTCGGGTGCCCATGGACGTTAGTGTCATCGGATATCAATGCTAGGTATTCATATTGCGTTACCATGACAATTCGTTACGGGATACACTCTGACCCTAGGACATGTTCATGTGACACAACATTATTGGCAGATTTCTGTACTTGATTACATCTTGATATACTGAAATCCGTGTCTGATTCTAGGACGATGACATTGAAATACAAGCACTATATTTTTTTTTCTATTATGACTCGTTGTCCTAGCTAGAGGTTTTAGCTGATCGTCTTGTGTATACAATTCATAAAGTCACATAGGCGGAGAGAACATACACCGTGCGCTTGGGCTACTTTCCTACATTGTTTCTGTTGTCTCTTACCCAAAGCTTCGGATATTTATAGTTACCACAGTATTTTATCGGAACTGCGTATTCATCATAGTTACCGGAGTTCTGTACCAGATCTCCGGAGTAACCCGTGACAGCCCGCATGTTCGAGTGATGTTTCTCAAATTGTATTTTATTTAGTTGGTTATGTTAGATTTGTAATGCCTGTAGTTCGTTTTACGCATCTTGGAGTACGTGTACGTATTTCCTCTTGTATTGCATATCTCTTGGCTTGGCTCGGTTTATTTTGGATTGGTTCGGCTAGGCTTGGGTTGCCTTGGTTCATCATGAACCAAGGGGAGAACCCCTACCTACCACCCCCATCATCCTTTATTAACCCATTCCTTCATTCTCTCTCTTCATTACTCTTCTTCTTCTCCACATTTACTTCTACACCTACTAGGAAGAGAGAGAGAGAGAGCTTGCTTCATGATGGATCTCAAAGTTTTATTGTTTTATTCTCTTCCTTACTTGATTCTAAGATACTTTAGAACTTGGCATTTTCCATTTTTATGGTTATATTTTTGTAGATCTAAGTTTTAAGTTCCTTCTTGTATAGTTTTTCTTGGTTTTGATCTCTAAAAACTTGGTATTTCCAAAAACTAATGATCCTATGTTGTAGAGAATTCAATTTCCTTCAGTTTTGGCTTTTGTTTTGCTTGATTTCGACTCCGGATGAGGAAGTTATGGCCATGACAAGTTTTCGGAACTTTCATGGCTGAACTTGCTATTTGGGGACGACGAACCCCATGCGCCGGGAGGCCATGCGCCGATTTGTGCAGGAATCCCATGCGCCGATTGTGCAGGAATCCCATGCGCCGATTTGTGCAGGAATCCCATGCGCCGATTGCGCAGAAATCCCATGCGCCGATCTGTGCAGGAATCCCATGTGTCGATCTGTGCATGAATCCCATGCGCCGATTGTGCAGGAATCCCATGCGCCGGAATTGCCCTATTTCGCTGTTTTTGCCTGTTTAAGTTGTTTTGTAGCTAGAATCTTGAAAAACTCAAAACATGAAAGTTGTAGATCTTTTTCTTGGCTTCAAGAATATGTCACTAGTTGTTTTATGCAAGTTTCTCTCATTCATGATAAGGTAAGAATAGAACACAATAGTGGCCCGCTATGGCACACTCTTGACAAGCAAACTGACATGATATATATCTCGGCATGCTGTTACGACAGCTAGCCTGACATGACAAGTATGAAAGATCTGGACACCGTGGGCGATTGTGTTTGTACAAATAAACTGGTACTGTCTTGCATCATGTCTAGGATGGGGATCCCTAAGTACCACGGTCAGGAATACCTACTGCAATTGACTAAGGCTAATAAACTAGAATAATTCAGTAGACATGAAGAGATTCCCAGCTACAGGCAATCCCGTTATCTAGGTGCATTAAGTGGACTTATAGCCTACCGACGAGTAGGGCACATTTCCAGCACACAGTCACGTGTTGCAATCTTCATAAACGGACATTCAACTTGGATAACCGGATGGTCTGCAGGGCTTGTGGCTGTTGGGATAATCTCATTGCATCTTGCTAGTAACTAGGCTTGTGATAACCCTAGTTAGTTAAAAGTATCAAGCCGTACTCTTGAGTGGCCATGATTGATTGGATGAAGTTTATTCCAGCTTAGTCTTATCCTAATCCTGTACAAGATTGTAACATGACATGATTTCTTGTATCGATAAATAATGGGATACCAAGTTCTGTTCAGGAGAAGGGTTACAGCCTCGGTCCTTGTTTGGTTTAAGGGTTGTAACTTGGCTATCTGAATAGTTCCATGGTTACCTTATCATATATCGTCCTGCTTATCGTGCTTGCCTTAACAATAACGATCAGGGGTCCAGTTCTGTTCAGGCGAAGGGTTACAATCCCGGTCCTTGTTTGGTTTAAGGGTTGTAACCTGGCTCCCGGAGCAGTTCTGTGTCCTCTCTTCGTTTATTGTCTTATTGCAACCCTTTGTCATGCTCGTCATGTTTTACCTTTACTTCAATACCATGATTATTTATACTGGCCTTAACAATAAAGATCAGGGGTCCAGTTCTGTTCAGGCGAAGGGTTACAACCCCGGTCCTTGTTTGGTTTAAGGGTTGTAACCTGGCTCCCGGAGCAGTTCTGTGTCCTCTCTTCGTTTATTGTCTTCACTATACCAATAGTATTTGAGACGAGTTTCTATTCAGGTGAAGGGTTACAACCTCGGTCCTTGTTTCGTTTAAGGGTTGTGACCTGGCTACTTGAATGGTTTTCTCGTACTCAGTTTACTGTTGTTATCTCTATTATTATCAGTTCTTTATTTATTATCTTTAATATTCTATTGTGATATGCTGGTTTTAGTTCCTAAGTGAAGCCCCCTTTGTGGCACTTGCTCTTTCTGGGGTCTGACCCAGCTGCTTTTGTATGGCCAGATATCGGAGCAGCACCAGAGGATCTACCTACCTTCCAGCCAGATGGTGAACACCAGGCGTAACCCTGACAATGAGTGGGTTTCTTTTGTTCTCCCATTTTATTATAAAATTATTCTTTTGAGGCGTTTAGCCGGCGATCACGTGTTAGCTCGTATTGTACCTTTATTTCCTATCTGCCTACGAGCTGTAACATGATTGACAAATCCTAGGGTTGATCATGTATTGACTAAAACTCTTGCTAGTCCTGACATTTTGTACGACTAGCTTCATGATCATCCAATATATAATGTATGGGACGCCTTACTATTATATATTGATGCTCTAATATCTTGTGACTGTTACTACTTGCTTGTGATTGAGACAATAGGCTTGTTCTTGACCATAGGAGACTGATGGATTGTAGTTAAACCCTCATATATCTAGACAGCCGTGACCATATAGTGATGTGGGTTCTATTTTATTATACGTAGCTGGCTATGTCTGCCCCCGCTCTCCAGTATTCTGGTTCTGGGACGTGACATGGTTTAAGTGGTGGCCCATGCAGGTCTTGTAAATCAAGATATGTGAGGGTTTACCGAATAGATGTCTCAATCAGTATTCGTCCTTGATCTCTGCTCGTATCTTCTGAATCCCTGTAATCTTGACCTGATCACATGCTTGTATCATTGATCTGTCCTGGTCCTTCCTTATTATTCCCTATGTCGTCTTCTTCAGCGACATTGTTCCTGGACCTGCCGATCAGCAAGACGGATCACCTCCCGCGGACCAGCAGCAACCTGGAGATCAAGCCCAGCATTCAGGAGTAGCCTCCATAGTCATGCCTATTGAAGGAGAGCCACCAGTTTAGCCCGTCCAGCCAGCAGAGCCTGATGATGGCACTTTGGTGGGTCTCATCAGGTCACTATTAGCCTTCCAGGATCGTCGAGGAGATGCCTTGCACCAGGCAGTGGCAGACGCTTTGACCAGAGGAGGTCATCAGGGTAATTGCGCGGCCAACAGCTTCAAGCGCTTGAACCCTCCCTTCTTCGACGGCAGTGAAGATGCTATCGTTGCTGATGCTTGGCTTCAGGACACCGAGGTGATTCTAGAAGCAGCCAAGACTCCATAAGCCGAGAAGGTGGCCATGGTGCACCTGCAGTTATTGGATCTTGCCCGCAGCTGGTGGGCGGCACGGGTCGTTGGATTAGTGGCCCCTATTGCCTGGGCAGTATTCAGAGAGAGATTCCAGACCAAGTATTTCGATATTGTAGCTCGATACGATCTACAGACGAGGTTCACCAATCTGAAGCAGATGGGCAGGACGGTCGACGGATATGCGGCCGAGTTTTCGGGACTTAGTCGGTTTCCTCCCACCTTGGTGGCGACCATGTTCGATAGAGCCCAGCAGTTCCAGCAGGGACTTCATCTGGAGATTCTATTGGCAGTGGAGCAGTTTGAGCATCAGACTTTTGATGCAGTACTGAGGGCAGCCCGGAGGCATGAGTATACCTCCCAGAGGATCGTGGATAGGACCGGAGGTCGGAAGCGATCCCACAGCCAGATGAATCAGTCTTCAGCACCAGCCCCGGCGGCCAGGGCTTTGACCATTGGAGCTCCGAGGCGGGCGGCCTCAGTGACGTCGGTTCAGCATTCAACCCCGACGCACCCTCAGCAGCAGAAGCAGAAGCAGTCTTCCGCAGTAGGATGTTCACACTGCGGGAAGCCAGGGCATGTGGTATCAGAGTGTCGCAGAACACAGGATTTGTGCTTGGTTTGTGGTGCCCCGGACCACAGGGTTGGGAATTGCCCGAACAGGGGGAGTTCATCGGCCTTCTCTAGTCCTTCAGTTAGAGGACCAGCACCAGTCCAGCAGCAGCAGCAGCTGTAGTACCCATTCCGAGGCCATTGCCGACGCAGGCCCAGGCATTCCAGCAGCAGAGACCGCAGCAGTATGCCCAAGCCCAAGCCCTGATCCAGAGCAGGCAGAGGAATTTTCAACAGAGGGGACCAGCGCCCAGAGGACATGGTCAAGTGCTGGCTTTGACCATGGGAGAAGAAGGAATAGCACCAGGTGAGGTAGTGGCAGGTACTATTCTCGTCAACACCTTTCCAGCTTCAGTATTATTTAATTCTGGTATCTTGCATTCATTTATGTCTGCACAATTTATGGCACGAATAGGATTGGAGCCCGAGTCATTATCAGTGAGGCTCAATGTACTTACTGGTAACGGACTTGTTGGAGTAGATAGAGTGTTTTCCTCGTGTCGGATCGTATTTAACGGTAGAGAATTTCTCGCTAGATTGATAGAGTTCCCGATGGCCGATTATGATGTGGTATTAGGGATGGATTGGTTGAGGGACCAGTATGCTAGGATAGACTGCCACATTGGCAGAGATATTTTTAGCATTCCAGGCGAGCCAGAGTTTTTCTTTTCCCGAGGCGAAGTTGAACTTTCTCCTCCAGTGTTGCGGATGGCAGTAGCAGCAGTGCAGTTACCTCGGATAGTCGAAGAGTTTCCAGACGTTTTTTCCAGAAGAGCTTCCAGGAATGCCGCCAGAACGGGAGATCGAGTTCACCATCGACTTGATTCCCGGAACAGCCCCAGTGTCAGAAAGAGTCTACAGAATGGCCCTATCAGAACTAGAGATATTGTACAAGATGATTGAAGAACTCAGAACCAAGGGATTCATTCGTGCTAGTGGATCGCCATGGGGAGCCCCGATGCTTCTTGTGAAAAAGAAGGATGGTACGTCCAAATTATGTGTAGATTATCGTACCATGAACTCAGTAACAATCAAGAACAGATATCCTCTCCCGAGGATAGATGACTTGTTTGATCAACTCAAGGGGGCAGCAGTGTTCTCGAAGATCGACTTACGGTCAGGATACCATCAGATCAGAGTTAGAGAGCAGGACATCCCGAAGACAGCTTTCAGATCCCGATATAGGCATTGGGAGTTCCTTGTTATGTCATTTGGAGCAACCAATGCGTCGGCTGTATTCATGGACCTCATGAATCGCATCTTTATGCCCTATTTGGATCAGTTCGTGATTGTGTTCCTAGATGACATCCTGGTCTACAGCAAAAGTGAAGCGGAGCATGAGCAGCACCTCAGAGTTGTTCTTCAGATTCTTAGAGAGCACCAGTTGTATGCCAAGTTCAGTAAATGCGAGTTCTGGCTCGATCGCATTTCGTACTTGGGTCATATCATCACCCGAGGAGGAGTTGAAGTGGATCCCCAGAAGATCGTGGCCATTGAAACATGGCCAGTGCCTAGTACGGTTGCAGAAGTTCACAGTTTTCTTGGATTGGCCGGCTACTACCGGCGATTTGTCTCAGACTTTGCTCGAATTTCTGCGCCATTGATCCAATTGACCCGCAAGGATGTGCAGTTTGCTTGGACAGCAGAGTGCCAGGATTCTTTTGAGAGGTTGAAGCGAAGCTTGATGACGGCTCCTATTCTCACGCTTCCAGATGGAACTGGAGGATTCTCAGTGTATTGTGATGCTTCGGGCAGAGGTTTAGGATGTGTTCTGATGCAGCATGGGAAGGTAATAGCCTATGTGTCACGACAACTTCGTGATCATAAGAGGAATTACCCAACCCATGACTTGGAGCTGGCAGCAGTAGTGTTTGTACTTATGTTGTGGAGGCACTACCTATATGGAGATAGGGTAGAAATTTTCACCGACCACAAGAGCCTGAAGTATGTTTTCACCCAGAAGGATCTCAACATGCGTCAGAGGAGATGGCTAGAGCTGCTTGTGGATTATGATGTCAACCTGCAGTATCACCCAGGGAAGGCCAACGTTGTTGCAGATGCATTGAGCAGAAGAGCCGAAGTTTATTTTCTGACAGCACAACCAGAACTGTTAGCCGATCTTCAGAAGATGGGTATAGAAGTTGTCCTCCCTTCCAGTGTGGCATTGATGGCCAGCATGCAAGTTCAGTCCACTATAGTCGAGAGGATCCGGATGGCACAGTCAGCAGATTCCAAGCTTCAGCGACTCAGAGCAGAGTGTGAGGCAGGACGAAGACCAGAGTTATGTATCCATGAAGATGGTACACTTCGACATGGTACGCGTCTTTGTGTACCCAGAGGAGATATCAGACAGAAGATCATGGCAGAGGCCCACAGTTCGCCGTATTCCATTCATCCTGGCGGTACGAAGATGTACCGTGATATTCGTCAGCACTTTTGGTAGAATGGCATAAAGAGAGAGATAGCCCGGTTTGTCTCTCGTTGTTTAGTCTGCCAACAAGTTAAGGCTGAACATCAGAGGCCCGCTGGACTTCTTCAACCATTGCCGATTCCCGAGTGAAAATGGGAGCATATAACCATAGATTTTGTGACTGGATTGCCTAGATCCCCGGCTGGCAGAGACGCTATTTGGGTTATTATAGACAGACTCACGAAGGTGGCTCACTTTTTTCCAGTCAGAGTTGGTCAGTCGACGGCTCAGCTAGCGGAGATGTATCTCCAGCAGATTATCAGATTGCATGGTGTACCAGTCAGTATCACTTCAGACAGAGATTCAAGATTTACGTCGCACTTTTGGCGTAGCTTGCAAGAAAGTTTGGGAACTCACCTCCAGTTCAGTTCAGCTTATCACCCACAGACAGATGGCCAGTCGGAACGTACGATCCAGACTCTTGAAGATATGTTGCGGTCATGTACACTCGACTTCGGTGGTTCGTGGGAAGATCACGTGCACCTGGTGGAGTTCTCGTACAATAACAGTTTCCAGGCCAATATCCATATGGCACCGTTCGAGGCACTGTGTGGTAGGAAGTGTCGATCCCCGCTAGCCTGGGATGATGTTGGAGAGAGGCAGATGCTTGGTTCGAAAATGATTACTCAAACCGTTGAAGTGGTCAGAAGAGTCAGAGATCATCTTCGAATTGCCCAAGATCGCCAGCGTCATTGGGCCGATTCCTATCGGTAACCCTTGAATTCTCAGTCGGCGACCATGTATTCCTGAGGATTTTGCCTAACCGTGGCGTCATTCGTTTCGGCGTACGGAGAAAAGCTTAGTCCTAGGTATATAGGGCCGTTCGATATTCTGGAGCGAGTAGGTGATGTATCCTATCGTCTCGCTCTTCCTGCCGTCGCTAAGAGAGGTGCATGACGTGTTCCATGTATCTCAACTACGACGGTATATCCCGACCCGAGCCACATCCTGGATCATTCGGAATTGGTTGTTGGTACCAACCTTTCGTATGAGGAGAGGTCCGTGTCTATATTGGACCGGAGAGAGAAGATACTCAAGAACAAGACTATTAGTTTAGTCCGTGTGCTTGGGGTCATCACTCTTTGGATGAGTCAACGTGGGAGCGTGAGGATGATATTCGATCGCGATATCCCGACCTGTTTGACTTGTAAGGTATAATGTCTTCCTTATGCCTTATGCTTTCAATTCTTTGCTTGAATAAATGACTGCATGATAGACTGCTTATTATAGCTTACGATTATTATAGCTTGTCCTTGCAACTCTAGCCTCTTGATTAAATTCGAGGACGAAATTCTTTTAAGGAGGGTAGAGTTGTAATACCTGTAGTTCGTATTACGCATCTTGGAATACGTGTACATATTTTCTCTTGTATCGCATATCTCTTGGCTTGGCTCGGTTTATTTTGGGTTGGTTCGGCTAGGCTTGGGTTGCCTTGGTTCATCATGAACCAAGGGGAGAACCCCTACCTACCACCCCCATCATCCTTTATTAACCCATTCCTTCATTCTCTCTCTTCATTACTCTTCTTCTTCTCCACTTTACTTCTACACCTACTAGGAAGAGAGAGAGAGAGCTTAGGCAAGTGCAAACTTGCTTCATGATGGATCTCAAAGTTTTATTGTTCCATTCTCATCCTTACTTGATTCTAAGATACTTTAGAACTTGGCATTTTCTATTTTTATTGTTATATTTTTGTAGATCTAAGTTTTAAGTTCCTTCTTATTTAGTTTTTCTTGGTTTTGATCTCTAAAAACTTGGTATTTCCAAAAACTAATGGTTCTATGTTGTAGAGAATTCAATTTCCTTCAGTTTTGGCTTTTGTTTTGCTTGATTTCGACTCCGGATGAGGAAGTTATGGCCATGACAAGTTTTTGGAACTTTCATGGCTGAACTTGCTGTTTGGGGACGATGAACCCCATGCGCCGGGAGGCCATGCGCCGGAAGGCCCTGCGCTGATTTGTGCAGGAATCCTATGCGCCGATTGCGCAGGAATCCCATGCGCTGATTTGTGCAGGAATCCCATGCGCCGATTGCGCAGGAATCCCATGCGCCGATTTGTGCAGAAATCCCATGTGCCGATTGTGCAGGAATCCCATGGGCCGATCTGTGCAGGAATCCCATACGCCGATCTGTGCAGGAATCCCATGCGCCGATTGTGCAGGAATTCCATGCGCCGGAATTGCTCTATTTCGCTGTTTTTGCCTGTTTAAGTTGTTTTGTAGCTAGAATCTCGAAAAACTCAAAATATAAAAGTTGTAGATCTTTTTCTTGGCTTCAAGAATATGTCACTAGTTATTTTATGCAAGTTTCTCTCATTCATGATAAGGTAAAAATAGAACACGATAGTGGTCCGCTGTGGTGCACTCTTGACAAGTAAACTGACATGATATATCTCGGCATGCTGTTACGACAGCTAGCCTGACATGGCAAGTATGAAAGATCTGGACACCGTAGGCGATTGTGTTTGTATAAATAAACTGGTACTATCTTGCATCATGTCTAGGATGGGGATCCCTGAGTACCACGGTCAGGGATACCTACTGCAATTGACTAAGGCTAATAAATTAGAATAATTCAGTAGACATGAAGAGATTCCCAGCTACAGGCAATCCCATTATCTAGGCACATTAAGTGGACTTGTAGCCTACCGACGAGTAGGGCACATTTTCAGCACACAGTCACGTGTTGCAATCTTCATAAACGGACATTCGACCTGGATAACCGGATGGTCTGCAGGGCTTGTGGCTGTTGGGATAATCTCATTGCATCTTGCTAGTAACTAGGCTTATGATAACCCTAGTTAGTTAAAAGTATCAAGCCGTACTCTTGAGTGGCCGTGATTGATTGGATGAAGTTTATTCCAGCTTAGTCTTATCCTGATCCTGTACAAGGTTGTAACATAACATGATTTCTTGTATCGATAAATGATGAGATACCAAGTTCTGTTCAGGTGAAGGGTTACAACCTCGGTCCTTGTTTGGTTTAAGGGTTGTAACTTGGCTATCTGAATAGTTCTATGGTTACCTTATCATATATCGTCCTGCTTATCATGCTTGCCTTAACAATAACGATCGGGGGTCCAGTTCTGTTCAGGCGAAGGGTTACAATCCCGGTCCTTGTTTGGTTTAAGGGTTGTAACCTGGCTCCCGGAGCAGTTCTGTGTCCTCTCTTCGCTTATTGTCTTATTGCAACCCCTTGTCATGCTCGTCATGTTTTACCTTTACTTCAATACCATGATTATTTGTACTGGCCTTAACAATAAAGATCAGGGGTCCAGTTCTGTTCAGGCGAAGGGTTACAATCTTGATCCTTGTTTGGTTTAAGGGTTGTAACCTGGCTCCCGAAGCAGTTCTGTGTCCTCTCTTCGTTTATTGTCTTCACTATACCTATAGTATTTGAGACGGGTTTCTATTCAGGTGAAGGGTTACAACCTCGGTCCTTGTTTGGTTTAAGGGTTGTGACCTGGCTACTTGAATGGTTTCCTCGTACTCAGTTTACTGTTGTTATCTCTATTATTATCAGTTCTTTATTTATTATCTTTAATATTCTATTGTGATATGCTGGTTTTAGTTCCTAAGTGAAGCCCCCTTTGTGGCACTTGTTCTTTCTGGGGTCTGACCCAGCTGGTTTTGTATGACCAGATATCGGAGCAGCACCAGAGGATATACCTACCTTCCAGCCAGATGGTGAACACCAGGCGTAACCCTGGCAATGAGTGGGTTTCTTTTGTTCTCCTACTTTATTGTAAAATTATTCTTTTGAGACGTTTAGCCGGCGAGCACGTGTTAGCTCGTATTGCACCTTTATTTTCTGTCTGCCTACGGGCTGTAACATGATTGACAAATCCTAGGGTTGATCATGTATTGACTAAAACTCTTGCTAGTCCTGACATTTTGTACGACTAGCTTCATGATCATCCAATATGTAATGTATGGGACGCCTTACTATTGTATATTGATGCTCTAATATCTTGTGACTGTTACTACTTGCTTGTGATTGAGACAATAGGCTTGTTCTTGACCATAGGAGACTGATGGATTGTAGTTAAACCCTCATATATCTAGACAGCCGTGACCGTATAGTGACGTGGATTCCATTTCATTATACGTAGCTGGCTATGTCTGCTCCCGCTCTCCAGTATTCTGGTTCTGGGGCGTGACAAGATTCACCCACTTTTCAGTCATATTTACTTTACATATATATCATCACTATTATACTCCTGGCTTATATATTATGTACCTTGTTGTGTCCCACTGAGGACATGGTTTTCTTCCAGGTAAGCCGTCTGGCCTACAGAGATCTCTGCTGGATTATTGACGAGCTCCTATTGTACTTTCATGTATGTACTCTTTGCATGTATTCACTCTTTCGTAATTTATGTCTTATTTCCTGCTATTTGTATCTGCTTAGTAGACTATTGTTTATAGACTCATATTATTCTTTTCGAGTCTATTCGGACATATGATTATTAGGCTGCAAACTGATTCTCATATTTTTTATTCTTTATATTTTTGTCCGTGGATTGAGATATAAACATGATATAGTGGTAGCTACACAAACCTAGAACAACTTTGCGTATTCGCTTTTGGACTGGAGTCTAATTGGATACGAAGCTGGCCATTGGCACGTGGCCTAGCCCCGCATATTTTGGGACTGGAGAGTGACATAATTTTTGTGGTAGCCCATGCTAGCCCGATTTATCATTTCGGTTATGTTATTGTACCAAGTGAGCCTGTGTAATGATAATTGTGTTAGAAACTCAATCAACAACTACTATTAAAACTTCTTTGGTCTTCACTATCGCTGTTGAACCTTGTATTTGCATTCGGTCATACCCTTCTCGAACTCCTTATCATTATTTCCTCGTCCTTTCCTATTTCGAAGAGACGAACTCTCGTGTGCGGTGTTTTCCTTCAGAAGTAGAGCCTGATCCAGATGAAGAAGGCATACTTGATGGAATAATTGTAAGAGGATGGTTACCTAAGTAGGGAAGATTATACTAGATGTTTTCTAGATATTTGAGCTAGAATATATTGATGGTACAAGACTTAGTGTAAGATTTAAACCCATCAATAGGAACTTGGAACGAAATGTACCCTACAAATAGCCTAAGTTAGGAGTGATTTGGAAATATTGGAGGCTAGAAGGATTGCTTGATGGTAACAATTCAAAAATTTCTGGAATGATTATAAGAAATGCACAACTAGATGTTATGGCTAGTCTATAGTTGGATGAGTAACTATGAAATGGACCACACAAAAAAGGAGGTTCTTATTTTGGAGAAGGTTATCTAATGTCATGATTAGATAAATTTTTACAATTATACTGTATATGGTGACTTAGAAGGAAAATAAGCAAGTCAAGGTACGACCTTAGGGAATGCATTGATCTAATATATGACATAAGTTAAGTCTAGGATTACGAAGAGGATTAACTGGGATGAAATAGTTGGTGACCATGTACCTAGGACAAACACTGAGGGTGATAATGGGTATCAACTTTTACAAAAATAGTATCGAATTACAACTAGATTCAATTAGAGGTATACACTTGGGGGTATAAAAGGATGAATATAGGATGAAATTATGCTTATGGTAGAAGAGATAAACACATATGGATAGTACTATTTAGGGACATTTGGTCAAAGGAACTAAGCAAATTAGATTGAGAAATAAGAAATGGTACCAATAAAAGCTGATGGATAATATGGAACTATAAAGAGAGCAAAACTCAACAAAAATTTATGAGGAGATTACTTATATGATAAATGGTGAGAAAAGATGAAAAAAGAATTGTAATGGAGATGAATATTGGTATAGTAGTACATGGAGATTATTTTAGGATGGAACCTAGACTAAGTGATAAAGGTTATAATGGAATAGATTTTCAAAGATCAAGTAAGGGGTAGAATTTAATCATACGGCTTAAGCAAATGCTGGAAGAAACCCGTGGAAGAATTAAACAATAAGTTGGAAACCATTAGTTATAGAGGACAATATTTTGGGAAACCAGAGATGTCCAAACTCAAGTAGGAGCATGAGTTTATAGGAACTGAAGGTCCAAGTAGGGGAGCTAGAGAACTAGGATTTTATTTTGGCCAAGTGTTTCACCTTAGGTATCTCTAGTTTCATCGTGCTGGAGGAGGATGGAATCGGTAGACTTGTGCATTGCCTACGGAGAGCTGGATGCATTAACAGTGAAGAATAAGTATCCCTTACCTCGTATAGATGATTTGCTTGACCAGTTGAGTGGTGCTTGTGTATTTTCAAAGATTGATCCCAGGTTAGGCTATCACCAGATCAAGGTTCGAAAAGAGGATATTCCAAAGATAGTCTTTCAGACGAGTATGGATACTATGAGTTTCTCGTGATGCCGTCTGGTTTAACCAATGTGCCAGCTGTGTTCATGAGTCTAATGAACAATGTGTTCCACTAGTACTTGGACAAGTTCGTGGTGATATTCATGTAGATGACATACTTGTGTACTCCAAGAGCCACAAGGGGCATGAGGAGCATCTCAGGACTGTGCTAGAGACATTGAGGAAGGAAAGACTCTATGTCAAGCTCAGTAAGTGTGAGTTCTATCTGAGTAAGGTATATTTCTTTAGGCATATCATCACTGGAAAGATTAGTAGTAGATCTAGAGAAGATTGCAGCAGTGAAGACTTGGCCTGCACCGACATCAGTTACGGAGGTTAGGAGTTTTCTCAGACTTGTCGATATTATCGGAGGTTCGTAGAAAACTTTTCGAGGATTGTTGAGACTGTGATGTATTTGACGTGTAAGGATTAGGAGTTCATCTGGACTGAGGAGTATTAGACGGCTTTTGATGAGCTGAAGAAGCGTCTGACTTTAGCACCTATCTTGACTCTTCTATCAGGATTTGTGGTGTACATCGATGCGTACGGGAGCAGATTGGGATGCGTTCTGATGCAGCATGGCAAGGTTGTGGCCTACACATGGGACAGTTAAGGGTACATGAGAAAAACCAGCCGACGCATGACTTAGAGCTAGCTGCAGTAATTTTTGTACTAAAGCTATAGAGGAACTATCTTTATGGAGAGCGGGTAGAGATATTTACTGACCACAAGAGTTTGAAGTACATATTTACGCAGAAGGAGCTGAACATGAGACAAAGATATTGGCTGGAGTTGATGAAGGACTTTGAGATCAAGTTACTATACCATTCGGGCAAGGCAAATGCCGTGGATGATGCTTTGAGCAGGAAGCCCACGACATACTTCTTGACAACTCAACATCATTTATTGGAGGATCTCCAGGAGTTGGGGCTAGAGGTCGTATTGCCGAGTATGGATGAACAGTTATCTACCATTGGGGTACAATCTTCTTTGGTTGAGAGGATCAAGGTCGCTCTGCCTACAGATACGAGATTCAGAAGACTCCTGGAGAGGACCGAGGTCGGCATGCAGATATGACTACAGATTCATGAGGATGAGATGTTAAGGTTTGGAGATCGCCTATGCGTTCCGAGTGGAGAGCTACGCCAGAAGTTGATGGCTGAGGCGCATAGCATTATATTTTATTTATCCCGGAGGTACGAAGATATACATAGATTTACGTCAGCAAGAGGGAGATCGCTCGATTTGTAGCGAGATGCTTGGATTGTCAGTAGGGCAAGGCCGAGCACCAGAGGTCTGTAGGACTATTGCAGCCACTTTCCACTTTAGAGTAAAAA
Source organism: Iris pallida (assembly GCA_029216955.1). NCBI lineage: Eukaryota > Viridiplantae > Streptophyta > Magnoliopsida > Asparagales > Iridaceae > Iris > Iris pallida. The sequence continues at coordinate 55,000 of JANAVB010015427.1, read as the reverse complement.
TGGAAACACATCACGATGGACTTTGTGACTGGATTTTCGAAGAGCTCCAATAGAAAGGACTTAGTATGGGTCATTGTGGACCGACTCACCAAGTCTGCTCATTTTTTACCCTTCAGAGTTGGGCAATCCATGGATATTCTGGCTGATTTATACATGAGGCAGGTAGTATATTTATAAGGAGTACCAGTCAGCATTGTGTCGGATTATGATTCTAGATTGACATCTCATTTCTGGGGGAGTATGCAGAAGAGTTTGGGGACTCGCCTCAAATTAGCATATCTTATCACCCACAGACCGACGGACAGTCAGACCTTACGGTCCAGACACTTGAGGATATGCTGAGGGCTTGTATGTTGTATTTCGGAGGATCTTGGGTGAATCATCTTCACTTGGTGGAATTCTCCTACAATAACAGCTACCAGGCGAGCATACAGATGGAATCTTTTGAGGCACTGTATGACAGAAAGTGCAGGTCTCTAGTATGTTGGAGTAACATTAGATAACGTCAGATACTTGCTCCAGAGTTAGTGACACAGACAATGGAGAAGATAAAGCAGATTCAGAGTCACCTCAGAACGACACAGGATAAACAGAAGCATTGGACTGATACGCATCGCCGACCCTTGGAGTTCAAGAAAGGTGATTACGTATTTTTGAGGATATTACCAACTCAGGGGACTAACAGATTTAGGAGCAGAGCCAAGTTGAGTCTGAGGTACATTGGCCCTATGATATTCAGGAGCGAGTTGGTGAGGTGGCTTATCGACTAACATTAACCCAGTCACTTGAGGGTTAATGCATTTTCTACGTATTATGGTTGAGGAGGTACATGGCAGACCCCAATCATGTACTTGATCATTCAGAGATTACAGTTGGGCCGAGTCTATCATTTGAGGAGTAGTCTGTTGGGATTCTCGATCGCAGCGAGAAGGTTCTGAAAGGGCAGACCATTTTACTTGTTCGGATTGCATGGAAGTGTCATTCTCCGGCCTAGTCCACTTGGGAGCGAGATGACTCTATTCGAGAGCATTTTCTTCACTTGTTCAAGGACCGAGGTAGATTTACGTATTGCATTTCAATACCCTTAAATATTCTTAAATCTTGTCTCCATGTTCGTGCCATCATTTTAAATTTTGAGGACGAAATTTTCTAAAGGGGAAATGATGTGAGCCCCCTATAATTTTTTTTCTTTTTCAATTTAACTATGTGCTTAAAAAAATATTCTTATACTATCACTAATTTCTAAATTTTGAAAATCTCTTCATATATGTATATATGTAAATATATTATAGTTTTATATCTGTATATATATATATATATATATATATATATATATATATATATATATTTATTTATTTATTTATTTATTAATAATATCTGGATATGCGATGTTGCATGAATTTTGAAATAATTCTTGCATTACTATTAAGTTGTAGGTTTTGAGGAGAAAATAGAAATTTTATATTTTTTCTATATTATATAAATGGCTTAGGATATTTTGTAAATAAATAAATTTTTAGAAATTGTTGGTATTTTTTTATTATAGAAATTATTTATCTTATTTTTATATGTTGGGCTTAACAATTCAAACCAAATAGGTTAATGTATTGTTGCTCTCCCTTCCTTAATTTAACCCAATTTCTAAATCCATTATACCAAGCCCGACCCAATCCTGGGCCTGTATACCTAAGGGTGAGGGCGGGTGCTAACCTAAAACCCTCACACCCTTAAACCCGTATCCACAACTGTTAGGTATACTAAGCAGCAGCAACTGCTGAAACTTCGGATGCAACTCAAATCCGCCACCCGCAACCCATTACTGAATACGTCCTGCCCAAAGTTTAAAACCCAATGTTCAAAAGGGAATGGTGCATCGTCTTCCCCCACCGTACTGTAGCCCTACGGTTGCAGAGCACGCGGGCGACTGATGGGTCATGCTCTCCCCCATCTAACGACAGTCCCCACCCCTCTATATAATCATCCCGAATCATTCTCTACCAAACCCTAACCCTAGCCACCCCAATTTTCACACCGGATCCCTTCCATCGTCTTCGTCTTCGTCGAGGCAACGCCGGCGTAAGGCTGCAGTCCCTCCGTCCACCTCGCGGTGTTAGCACCTCTTCTCCGATTCTGCGGCAGCGGCAAAGTGCCACAACTCACCGACAGCTCACGGCACGTGCCTTCGCCTAACACCACCTCCATCGAACTCTCCAATCGCGCGGAGACACGACAACCGTCATCGACGGCCCTTCCTCCCTGACTGGAGGGACCCTCAGGTGAATCCCCTCTTCTCAGTTCTTCCTACTTCATCCTTTTATGTTAGCAACTGTAATTGTTACTCTTGTATGAACAACTATGTGATAAGTAGGTCATTTGTTAGGATTAGCATTGTGTTCGTTTTTGCTCTGTGTGAATCTTGATATGTGTCTTTGGTTAGGAGTAAGAGTTGGGATTATTATGGCAGTGATGGTTATAATCTTTCTAACAAATAGAGTGGATGAGAAGAGTAGGACAACACATACAAACATAGGAGGGAGGAGGAATCTATTATGAGAATATATAAGAATTGTTATTACCGGGGCACAATTTTTTCGATTGAAAACTGAGAATATGAAACAATTGTAAAACAATGTTCCAACGCAACACTTCTAGGAAGGTTGCGCAAGGATAACGAAGATCTAAAAAAATATCGTTATGATATTACGAGAATTTAAAAAGATTTCGTAATCACAGCAATCAGATCGTAGTACTTCTAAAAAGAAGATACAATCAGAGTTACTGGCAGTAACGAAGAAGGTGACTGGCGAAAGATGGAAGAACGCCTGCTGGGGTGAATGATCACCGTTGCTCAAAGCTTTATTCGCCCTACACGAACAGCTTCCAGGAACCAGCAAGTTCTTCGGAGAACTTGGAACACTCCTGCTCTTCTGACTTCTCGGACGGACACGAACTCCCGTGTAAAAGCAACGCTGGTGCGGCACCTTTCCTTTCTCTCTCGAAGGCTGCAGATCAGAACTGTGTTAAAGAACACGTCTGAAAATCTCTGTTTACTTGTGCTAAAGAACACTTCGTAAACTCTCTGGTGGCTTCTCTTTCTATTCTGTAACCTGTGAGAGAGGAGGAGGAGGCCTTATATAAGCCCCTGCAACAACTGCCCGATTAACACAATGTTAGGGACGTGGTAGTAACCACCCCGAATATGGAGCAACCGCTCAGAACATGCAAGGACACATTCTGCTGGAAGTTGTGCCACCAGCGTAATTTACACTTTACGCACACAGCCCCTTTTACGCACCCTACGCACACTACGCACTCTACGTACACTGCGTACGCTGCGCACACTGCGCACTCTACGCACGATGCGTACGCTGCGTACACTGCGCATACTGGGCGTACTGGGCTGCGTACTGGGCTGCGTAACTGGGCCAGCGTAACTGGGCTCGCGTAACGGGCCGCGCAACGTGGTCGCGCAAGTGGCTCGCGCAACGAGCACAACTTAAGCGCACTATGCGCCTAGCGACGATGCTGACGTGCTAAGTGCAAAGTGCGCCAACAAAACGCCATATTACGCCTCATGAGCCCTTGAGCCCGAGTCCGAGCCCGAGTCCGAGTCCGAGTCCAAGTCCGAGTCGCTAAGCCCCAACGGGGCTTAGCTTCTATGGAAATAAATTTCCCAAGAGCAAAAAGCATGAATGCTTTAATTGTTGATTTTAGCCTTTTTTCCATTAGAAAAATAATCCCACATAGCAAATCCATGTGCACCTCCACACCACATGTGCATCTACAATAATAGCAAAGCTAATATATAGAGATACAAACCATTTGTTTTTTTCGATGTGGGACTAAACCTTTCTAAAGGAAAAACCAAAAACCCAACAATCCCCCACATATCTCTATATATGGATATAAGTGTTCTCCACAGTAACTGTCCGTCATGCATTAGGAGAGATGTCGCTTACGACTTGATTCTTCCCGCATGGGTCAAAAATCAAACTATAATACAAGAATGGACTAAGCCTTGAATTCTGCATCATAGCTAAAATTCTTTCCACTCACATAATATAGTTACATGTACTTCTGGCTACACATTAAAGGCCCTGTGCCAGCCTGGTTTCAGTGTATAATTTTAGGTGTCTACAAGTTTACCCTCAAGAGACGGCCTGATATCTCTGTCATACACTATAGGTGAGTTCATTATAAAGAGACATGGCATGAAGCGCTTTGCGCTCCCCTTGCAGTGCTACGTCGCTATGATATGGCTTTAAGCCGAGGCCTTACCCCGTACCGGGAACCTCATCGTAGTGTCATACTACTGTAGCATGAGGCAACCGCCTCTTTGTAGTGCCAAACTACCCAGCATGAAGCCTTAGGCTCCCTTGCGGTGTTACGCCGCAACGACATGGCTTGCAAGGCCGAGGCTTTATCCCTAACCGGGTACCTTATGGTGGTGTCGTGCCACTGTAATATAAGAAACTCCTCCTCTTTGTAGTGCTGACTACACCCCTCTTTATATTTAACATACAATATTAGGCTAACTGCCTATTTGTGGTGCTACGCCGCTGTGACTTGGCCTGCAAAGCCGATGCTTTATCCTATTCCTGGGCAGCATCCCACATATAGGAACCTCATTGTGGAGTCACCCCACTGTAGCATGGAGTTTCACTCCTTGAAGTGCTGCTCTACCGTGCTTCCTGTAAAGCACTCCAGGCATTCACTCTGCCTGAGAACTCATTAAGGTAATTAAGCCAACCTTCCCACAGGAACCGTTTTCCGCAGAAAACAATAGTAGACAACAGTGGTTATAGGTCCGTAACCTCTCCATGCCCAATAGAACATGTACCCACCGTTCCTGATATTCTTCCGATTAGTAGTCCTCCCTTGAACCAAAAGCTAGATGCCTAGTAGATAAATCTTTGAACTATTAGCATAAAACTTTATGGTAGGAATACAATAATCCAATATCAGAATGCCTTCAAGCCCATTTTACAAGCTGTGTCATCGACCAGCTGGCGCTTGAGGCCCTTGGTGAACGGATCCGCCAGGTTCTCCTGACTCCGAACATCAATCACTGCAATAACACCTCTCTTGATAAGATCGTGTACTGCCCTGTGCTTCAACCGTACAGTCCTCTTCTTCCCGTTGAAGAGGTCATTTGATGCCACCGCCGCAGTCGCCTGGTTGTCGCAGTATATCAGTATCGCCGGTATTTGTGCCCCAACTACTGGAAGATCATACATGAGCTCCCAAAGCCATTTTGCTTCCTCGGCTGCGGTATCAAGTGCAAAGAACTCAGATTCCATGGATGACCGCGAGAGTATAGTCTGCTTCTTCGACTTCCACGATATAACAGCTCCATCCATTGTGAAAATGAATCCACCTGTGGACCTCTCGCTCTCCACCTCTGAGCACCAACTGGCATCGCTGAAGCCTTCCACTACCTGCAGATCTCCGCTGTAGTACAGTGCATATGTCTGAGTCTTCTTGAGATATCTCATAACCCATTTCATAGCTTTCCAGTGTTCAGCACCTGGGTTGCTTGTGAAATGACTCAGCATTCCCACGATGAAAGCTATGTCAGGCCTTGTGGCAGTAGTAGCATACATCAAACTTCCCATTACGCTTGCATACTCCAGCTGTCTGACGCTTTCCCCTGAATTAGGCTTCAGCTTCAGATCACACCTGTACGGTGTATCGATCCCTGGAAGATCCCGTTACCCATAACGAGTGATCATTTTCTCAATATAATGAGACTGTGACAGCGCTAGTCAAGTGTCTGTCCGGATGATCTTGATCCCTAAGATCACATCAGCTTCCCCCAAGTCCTTCATACTGAACTTGCTAGAGATGAACTTCTTTGTCTCAGTGACACAGCTAATATCCGTACCTAGGATAAGCATGTCGTCCCCGTACAGACAAACGATCACACCTCTTCCATCAACGAACTTCGTGTAAACACACTTGTCTGTATCGCTGACCATGTAGCCATTTGACCTTATAACTTTGTCAAATTTCTCATGCCATATCTTGGAAGCCTGTTTAAGACTGTACAAGGATTTCACCAACTTGCAGACTTTGTCTTCAAGACCCCTGATGACAAATCCCTCTGGCTGTTGCATGTAAATCTCTTTGGTCAGCTCACCATTTAGGAAAGCCGTATTCATATCCATCTGATGTATCACCATCTTATGTATTGCTGCGAGAGCAATCAACATTCTGATGGTGGTCATCCGGGCTACTGGAGCATACGTATCAAAATAGTTAATCCCCTGCTTCTGAGAAAACCCCTTGGCTACCAACCTAGCCTTGAACTTGTCAATAGTTCCGTCTGCTTTCATCTTCTTCTTGAAGATCCATTTGCATCCGATGGGTTTCGCTCCTTCAGGAAGATCAACCAACACCCAAGTGTTATTTGAGATGATGGAGTCAATTTCATTATCAATCGCCTCCTTCCAGAAAATCGCGTCTCTGGTCTTCATCGCCTCATCATAGGTAAGCAGATCTGCTTCTACATAATAGGTGACAAAGTCACTTCCGAAGTCCTTCGGCCTCCTCATACGCTTAGCTGACGGCTCAGCTTGTTCTGGTTCAATCGTTATTTTAACAACAACATCTTCTTGGACCACATATTCATTGAAGACTTCAGTTTCTTGCGCACCCTCATTGTTCTCCGGAACATCCGCAAGAACAATATTCTTGTGCCTTGCAAATTTGTCTTCAAAATATTCTGCATCGCGAGATTCAATGATATGATTTGACTCAATATCAAGAAATCTCCGAGCATCACTCTTCTCGGCATACCCCAAGAAGATCGTCTTTGTAGTCCTTGTTCCAAGCTTCTGAATCTTTAGATCAGGAAGCTTGACATATGCCAGACACCCCCACACTCGAATAACATTCAAGTTTGGTCTGACCTTGAACCAGAGTTCATGAGGAGTAATGTCAGAAGTTGCATGAGGCACCCTATTTAGAATAAAAGTGGCCGTCAGTGCAGCTTCTCCCCAGTAGCACTTAGGAAGACCAGCAGTCAACAACATTGAGTTTATCATTTCTGTTAACGTCCTGTTCTTTCTCTCAGCTACTCCGTTTGATTGAGGTAAGTACGGAGCCGTAGTCTCATTGACAATTCCATGTTCTTTGCAGAACAATGCGAATTCATGAGACCTGTACTCCCCACCTCGATCACTTCTTATCCTTTTGAGTTGTTGTCTAGTCTGCCGCTCAGCTTCGGCTCTGAACTCCTTGAACTTCTTGAATGCTTCGTCTTTAGCCTTCAGCAAGTAGACGAACGCATACTTTGAGAAGTCATCGATGAAGGTTATGAAATACTTTATCCCGGCCTTTGTAGAGAACTGTTTGAAGTCACAGATATCGGAGTGTACCAACTCCAGAAGATCTGTACTTCGATTAACCCGAGGAAAGGGTTTCCTTGTGATCTTTGTTTGAGCACAAACTTCACATTTTTCTACCTTACCCCCACACTTGGAGATAAGTCCTAGACTAGACATTCTGTTTATTCGTTTACAATGAACATGTCCTAGCCTATTATGCCACAACTCAAGAGTATAAGCAGAATGAGTGACTTCATTAATCACATTAATTACATTAGACTGATTTACAAGCTGAATTTTGAACATTCCTTCGGTATAAAAAGCTTTTCCAAAATATGTTCCTTTGATAGACATCACCATCTGGCCAGCATTGATGTCCATCCTGAGGCCTGCTTTGCAGAGCAGGCCTCCTGAGATCAGGTTCTTGGCAATAGCAGGTACGTGCTTTACGCCTTGAAGCGTCAGAGACTTCCCCGAAGTCAGCTTCAACACTATCGTCCCGATCCCGAGCACTTCAACTTGTGTCTGGTTCGCCATCATAACCACTTCAGAAGTAGGTGTATAGGTGGTGAACCACTCCTTACTGGAGCAGACATGGCAGGAGGCTCCAGTGTCTACCCACCAGTCAGAGTCAGTCCTTACTGCATCAACCTGTGCAATCATAGCAACTACGTCAGTGATCATAGATACCTTACTAGGCTCTCCTTGCTCTGATTGCTTGGTCTTAGCTTTGCACTCATTCTTAAAGTGGCCCTTCTTGCCACACTTGAAGCAAGGCATTTCAGACTTTGACTTCTTTTTCTTGATAGAAGTTCCCTTGACTTTTAGATTGTCAGGGTTCTTCTTCTTGCTGTGGAAAGCCGCCTGCTTTCCCCTTGGTTCCTTGGACTGAACCAGATTGTCGTTAGCCAATTGCTTGGACAGTGTGTCCACCTTCAGTTGAGCCCGTATCTGGTCCTCAACATAGATTTTCTGTAGGAGATCTTCAAGGGTGATCTCCAACTTCTTCCTATGTATGTTTGCATAGAACTTGCTCCACCCAGCGGGGAGCTTTGAGACAATCCCTCCAACAACAAACTTGTCGGGGAGGGGCATCGCCTAGTCTTCCAGCTTCTGTCGCAGTTTCAGGAACTCCTTCACCTACGGCAGCATAGACTTTTCGTCCTCAAAGAACCACTTGTGATATTTTTCAACCATAAATATTTTACTGCGGTTCTTGTCTTCTTCATAGAGTTTTTCTAGAGACTCCCATATGTCTCTAGCGATATTCTTCTTAGAATAGGATTCTGCAAGGGAATCCTCCATAGCATTCAGGATAAGTAGCCTGCAAATGCTATTTTCCCTTCTCCACTTGGCCTAAAGTTTAGTAGCCGCAGAGATTGCGGCAGCAGACCCAGTATCTGGAACGATAGGTTCCTCTTCAAGAAGCACGTGATCTACGTCTCTGAGTTAAAGAGTGAGAAAAACCTTCCTCTTCCAGACTTGATAATGCTCTCCATCAAACTTTTCTAACTTGCAAAAGTCAGTATGGAGAAGTGAAGCATTAATGTTTTCCATCGTAGCAATAAAGCTTTGAGATTGTTATTGTCGGGACATAATTTTTTCGATGGAAAACTGAGAATATGAAACAATTGTAAAAACAATATTCCAACGCAATACTTCTAGGAAGGTTGCGCAAGGATAACGAAGATCTAAAAAGATATCATTATGATATTACGAGAATCTAAAAAGATTTTGTAATCACAGCAATCAGATCGTAGTACTTCTAAAAAAAAGATACAATCAGAGTTACTGGCAGTAACGAAGAAGGTGACTGGCGAAAGATGGAAGAACGCCTGCTGGGGTGAATGATCACCGTTGCTCAAAGCTTTATTCGCCCTACACGAACAGCTTCCAGGAACCAGCAAGTTCGTCGGAGAACTTGGAACACTCCTGCTCTTCTGACTCCTCGGACGGACACGAACTCCCGTGCAAAAGTAATGCTGGTACGGTACCTTTCCTTTCTCTCTCGAAGGCTGCAGATCAGAACTGTGTTAAAGAACACGTCTGAAAATCTCTGTTTACTTGTGCTAAAGAACACTTCGTAAACTCTCTGGTGGCTTCTCTTTCTATTCTGTAACCTGTGAGAGAGGAGGAGGAGGCCTTATATAAGCCCCTGCAACAACTGCCCAGTTAGCACAATGTTAGGGACGTGGTAGTAACCACCCCGAACATGGAGCAACCGCTCAGAACATGCAAGGACACGTTCTGCTGGAAGTTGTGCCCCCAGCGTAATTTACACTTTACGCACATAGCCCCTTTTATGCACCCTACGCACACTACGCACTCTACGCACACTACGTACGCTGCGCACACTGCGCACTCTACGCACTCTACGCACGTTGCATACACCACTGCGCGTACTGGGCTGCGTAACTGGGCTAGCGTAACTGGGCTCGCGTAACGGGCCGCGCAACGAGCGCAACTTAAGCGCACTATGCGCCTAGCGACGATGCTGACGTGCTAAGTGCAAAGTGCGCCAACAAAATACCTCATGAGCCCGAGTCCGAGCCCGAGTCCGAGTCCGAGCCCGAGTCGCTAAGCCCCAATGGGGCTTAGCTCCTATGGAAATAAATTTCCCAAGAGCAAAAAGCATGAATGCTTTAATTGTTGATTTAGCCTTTTTCTCGTTAGAAAAATAATCCCACATGGCAAACCCATGTGCACCTCCACATCACATGTGCATCTCCAATAATATCAAAGCTAATATATAGAGATACAAATTATTTGTTTTTTCCGATGTGGGACTAAACCTTTCTAAAGGAAAAACCAAAAACCCAACATCTAATGTATTTTTTTGTCATATTATTGAGGACGTAAGGAATGACCAGGTTTCTAAAAAAAAAATTCGTCATGCCTTGGAGTCAAATACTATATACTAGCTAGAGAAGTTATGGTGGTGGACATATCAGAGGTTTTGTTTTTTGATTTTTTTGGCACATTACATCTTTAATATGAATGTGTAAGAGAAGTAAGGCTCCCATATTAAGAAAATAGGTACAAAGAGTTAAGGCTTGAAGAAGAAATGGGTTAGAATGCTGTGAGCAGGGTTAATTTGCATAGTTGCATGTAGGATGGTTGATGGGGATACACTATATAAGCTTAGGGTTTGCTCTGAATGCATGTTTGAAAGGGTAGTTGATTTGGTGATTCGATTTCCTATTATATTCGATTCATTCATTTTGAATTATAAGGTATTGCAATATTTTGAATGGTTAGGTTATACTTTGCCGAGGTTTAGTTGGTAGAATAGTGATGTTGTGGCAAATTTTGAGCTTGTGCAAGTTTCCTTCATATGAGTAAAGACAGTGAATAAATGATTGATTAATAAACTTGTGTCAGAGGCTTGGGGTGCACGGTATGTTGGTTATTGAAGAATATACATATGTTTCCAATTGGAAAAAATTTCATGAAAGAATTTGCTACGAGCAAGTTGCACTTGGTGATGGATTCCTGTTGAAATTGAATCAATGATGATGAATTGGCTTGGCTTTATATAATAGAAGTGTGTTATATATATTGTCCTATCCCTTTTATTAATAGGATAAAAAATGTGGATGCTGTTTATATGGGTGTATGAAGGAAATGTGGTCTGGATTGTGAATTAAGGAAAATATATGGAGAATAAATGAAGATTGTGAAGAGGAACTTATGGAAAATTTCTATGCAGTGAAATCAATGTATATTCTAAGGAGAACTAATTTGAATAAGTGGCTGAAATAGGATCCTAACAATAAATTAATTAGTAAATCCTTTAAAAAAAATAATAATCTAACTTAGCAGTTAGGGTTAGTTGATAAGTATTATTTTTTAACCTTTTTCTCATATATAAATGAATATTTAACTAGAAATTACTTTCTCTAGGTTATTGTGACTTTTCGGACTTGGACGTTGGACTAATTTCTTCTTCTCAGCATTCAGAACCAGGCAAGTGTACCTTGGCATTCTTGTACTTTAGTTTCCATATTTAATTTAAATATTTATTCTATTTATGACAATGTATCACCTAGGGCCATGTTCGATACTACGCGTCTGAATCACATTCGGGTGCCGATGGACGTTAGCGTCATCGGGTATCGATGCTAGGTATTCACATTACGTTACCGTGACAATTCATTACGGGGTACACTCTGACCCTATGACATGTTCATGTGATACTACATTATTGACGAATTTTGTACTTGATTATATCTTGATATACAGAAATTCGTGTCTGATTCTAGGACGATGACATTGATATACATGCACTATTTTTTTCTCGATTATGACTCGTTGTCCTAGCTAGAGGTTCTGGCCGATCGTCTCGTAGATACGATTCATGAAGTCACATGGGTGGGGAGAACATACACCATGCGCTTGGGCTACTTTCCCATATTATTACCGTTGTCTCTTACTCAGAGCTTCAGAAATTCATAGTTACCACAGTTTCTTACTGGAACTGTGAATTCATCATAGTTACGAGAGTTCTGTACCAGATGTCCGGAGTACATTATGATAGCCGGCATGTTCGAATGATGTTTCTCAAATTGCATCTTATTTAGTTGGTTATGTTAGATTCACCCACTTTTTCAGTCATATTTACTTTGTATATATATCATCACTATTGTACTCCTGGCTTGTATATTATGTACCTTGTTGTGTCCCGCTGAGGACCTGGTTTCCTTCTAGGTTAGCTGCATTGCCTATAAAGATCTCTACTAGATTGTTGACGAGCTCCTATTGTACTTTCATGTATGTACTCTTTATAAGTATTCACTCTTTCATAATTTGTATGTGCCATTTCCTGCTCTTTGTATCTTCTTAGTAGTCTAGTATTTATAGATTCATATTATTCTTTTTAAGTCTATTTGGGCATATGATTATTAGGCTGCAGACTGTTATCATATTTCACATTCTTTGTATTTTAGCTGCATTGCCTATAAAGATCTCTACTAGATTGTTGACGAGCTCCTATTGTACTTTCATGTATGTACTCTTTGTAAGTATTCACTCTTTCATAATTTGTATGTGCCATTTCCTGCTCTTTGTATCTTCTTACTAGTCAAGTATTTATAGATTCATATTATTCTTTTTAAGTCTATTTGGGCATATAATTATTAGGCTGCAGACTGTTATCATATTTTACATTCTTTGTATTTTTTGTCTCGTAGATTGATATAAACATGATATAGTGGTAGCTACGCAAATCCTTTACATAGTTGCAATACCTTATAATTCAAAACGAATTACTGAAAGGTCAGTTGCAATACCTTATAATTCAAAATGAATTATGTTAATCTACGTACACAACAAGGTATATAGTATTTCACATTCTTTGTATTTTTTGTCCCTTTCAGTTATGTTAGATTCACCCACTTTTTCAGTCATATTTACTTTGCATATATCATCACTATTGTACTCTTGGCTTGTATATTATTTACCTTGTTGTGTCCCACTGAGGACCTGGTTTCCTTTTAGGTTAGCTGTATTGCCTATAAAGATCTCTACTAGATTGTTGACGAGCTCCTATTGTACTTTCATGTATGTACACTTTGTAAGCTTAGGGTTGGCTCTGAATACATATTGTTTGAAAGGGTAGTTGATTTGGTGATTCGATTTCCTATTATATTCGATTCATTCGTTTTGAATTATAAGGTATTGCAACTACCCTTTCAGTCATATCAAAGGGTAGCTGGTTTCCTTTCAGTTACTTAGTATTTCACATTCTTTGTATTTTTTGTCCCTTTCAGTCAATCTACGTACACAACAAGGTACATAGTATTTCACATTCTTTGTATTTTTTGTCCCTTTCAGTTATGTTAGATTCACCCACTTTTTCAGTCATATTTACTTTGCATATATATCATCACTATTGTACTCCTGGCTTGTATATTATGTACCTTGTTGTGTCCCGCTGAGGACCTGGTTTCCTTCTAGGTTAGCTGCATTGCCTATAAAGATCTCTACTAGATTGTTGACGAGCTCCTATTGTACTTTCATGTATGTACTCTTTGTAAGTATTCACTCTTTCATAATTTGTATATGCCATTTCCTGCTCTTTGTATCTTCTTAGTAGTCTAGTATTTATAGATTCATATTATTCTTTTTAAGTCTATTTGGGCATATGATTATTAGGCTGCAGACTGTTATCATATTTTACATTCTTTGTATTTTTTGTCCCGTAGATTGATATAAACATGATATAGTGGTAGCTACACAAACCTAGAACAACTTTGCATATTCGCTTTTAGACTGGAGTCTAATTGGATACGTACCAGACCATTGCCACGTGGTCTAGCCCCAATATTTTGGGACTGTGGTGTGACAGTTTGAGATCGCCTGAGTACGAATGACATCACGGTACTCATAATATCTCAAACATTCAGTCCAGCAAGTCTCTAAAGCACTAACTCGATCAGGACTAGCCTGATGCAGAGTCTTGGTCAGCTGCATGTGATCTCTCATCATATGGTGGAGACCCTCAATAGTCGGTGGATAATCAGTAGATGGAGTAGTAGTGGACGTTGTGGTAGGTGCTGGAGCAGAAGGTGGAGCAACTAGAGCAACTGGAGCAACATGAGGAGGAGTAGCAGTAATCTTAGAACGCCTAGCTGCACTAGAATGTGCAGGTTCAGCAAGAACGTTGCACTCATCTAGGTCAATGTTAAAGTACCGAAAGACGAGTGGCAAGTACATCGTATAAACAAGATTTCTCTTATTCATGCAAGCACGTACTGTCATCTCGATCATAGTCTTTGGGAATGAAAATGTAATCCCAAAGTAAATGTGGTACATGGCAGATAACTCAAGTGTAGTGATATCATTAGTGAAAGTCTACTTTGGAAGGATAAGAGAGGAGATAATCCTTTGGAGGTTGTAGAAATACAAACTCAAGTGTTTGGTCTATGTTTGCCGACAAGACATGGTCTGGGATGGCAAATAGAAGCTTTGAATGTGTTCAAAGACAAGTCAGGAGGAAAGGTAAATTTAGGGAGGTTTGTTAGGGCTTTTTCTTCGTTGGGTATACGAAGGACCGCCGCTAAATCGTCCGTATCAAATTTAGTGTCAATTTCTCCGACATAGGATGAAATAATACAAGAGTCATATGTCGAATTGTAGTAAAACAACCTAATAACATTGAGAAAGATAGGAAACGAAGTTTCTACTATGTCATTGAGTTGTAACAATTGAAAAGCATTGAGATGGTCCAAAAAAATATTAAAATTTATCGGGTTGTCGTCACAGACAGTTCTGTTATAAAAATCGCTAAACCATTCTTGGATTGGTCTAGCATTGTGAATGAAAAACCGCAAAATGATCCGTCGTCCGGTTGGACCAGAGAGAAAATTGAAGGTTGTTGAGAGGATGATGATCCTTCATCACCCTTCTTTCTCTTTCTCAAGAACTTAGGAGCTATTCTAAAAAAGGTTCTAGAAATTGAAGTAGGAGATGGAAAAAATAGAGATTATACCTTCCAGAAATTAAGTATGATTTAGAGAATGAACTCGAAATCCCAAATCCGAAGTTTTGAGGCAAAAACCAAGTAAATAGGGAGGAAAAATTGAACTATAGGGTATTGGTGGGTTCATAGCTGCTATTCGTGGAATAGAGGAAGAAGATGAAGAGGGGTGATAAATAAAAGAAATGGGACCCACCGGGTCAGCTGTAACTTAGCCAACAGAGTTCGGTTCGAGTTCGGGGCGAACTCGTCCAGAACTCTATTGAACTCTATTTGGGCTGTTTTATACCAAAAAATTATATCCACTTATCCAATTAGCAAATTCTTTAAACTGTTTAATTCAGAAATTGATTAATTATAAATCTTAATTAATGTAAGGGTAAAGTGCAAAAAACTCCTCGTTACATTCCCGCTTTTTGTACTAAAAGATCCCATACTCTTAAAAATTTTGAAAGTATAAAATCTGCTAATCTTTGTTGGCCCATTCCATGGTCACCCCCGATTTCGATAATCAACATACACTTAAGTCAATACACAAAATATAGAAAATGCTGCTAATCATTTCAGGATACATGAAATCAAATTCAACGGACGATGTACTGCATCAAACAAAGCGTCAACATCATCAAATCTTCAGAAGACTCATTTCTTATTTTATTCTGTATTTTATATTTTATTGAGTCTAGGATTTATTTTGTAAAATCAGTTTTGGTAATACTGGCTTAGGGTTGAAACTGTCCGCATTCCAAAAGCCTACCTATTTACCATTCGTATTTCATTTACAAAATATTTCAAAAACATATTTTAAAAATAGCCTTTACAAATGATTTTACAAATAACCAAAAACATATTTTGAAAACTGTTTTTACAAATGATTTTCAAATATCTCCTGACAGAACTCGTAACCGAGTTCGGCCCGAGTTCGGTCCGAACTCTGACCGAGTTCGGTCAAAAATGATTCAAACTTCTGTTGCCTCCAAATCAGCGAGCAACGTCTCTTTGCGAGATATTTGCATCCGAACTCTGCCCGAACTCTGCCCGAGTTCGGTTCGAGAAAACACATATAAATAGAGAAGAACTTTTCATTTCAATTCATTCATTCATTCTTCATTCTCTCTTCTCTACTACTCAAGTGTTTTCAAACGATCTAAGATTTTCAAATCATACCTATACATCTCTTAGCCAAAAGCTAGTACTATCAGAGTTGATTTAGAATCTTTTGGTGTTTCAAGAGTTATAAAGAGGTCGTTCCAAGTTCAACAACTTTTCCTGTTGTGGAGCTGGTCGTGCGCTCGTCACCAAGCACGGTGTGTGTTGTGGAGCTGGTCGTGCGCTCGTCACCAAGCACGGTGTTGTAAGAGACTGCAAGCTCTCAGTTAAAGCTTGTGCCATAGTGGATTAACATCGAGCAAGAGTACTCGAGACTGGATTAGTCCTCTCAGAGGGATACCAGTATATATCGCTGTGTCACTGAGTTTGAATTCTCTATCTTTATTTACTGTCTCTTATATCTCTGCTATAGTTTAATTTTTAATTGGTGATTATTTTCTGCTGCACACACACACTCTATTCACCCCCCCTCTAGAGGTGCTCAACGGTCCTACAATTGGTATCAGAGCAGGTTATATTTTTATATAACATACCTTAGAGAGTATATATATATGGCAGCCGTGAAATCTATATTCAACGGTGAAGGGCAATCCACAAATAGACCTCCCCTATTTGATGGAACAAATTATACCTACTGGAAAACACGAATGACTTTCTTTCTAAAGTCTCTCGACTTTGATCTTTGGTCAATAGTCATTGATGGTTATAAGAAACCAGCACCAACAGTGGTTGAAGGCCAGCTGGTGGAAAAGACCCATGATAAGTACACTGAAGCTGAAAAGGCTAAAGCTAGCCTAGATGCTCGTGCCATCAATGCACTATTCTGTGCAATTGAGAAAACCGAGTTCAACAGAGTTTCAACCTATAAGACGTCTCACAAAATTTGGAAACTCCTTGAGGTAACCCATGAAGGGACTTCCCAAGTGAAGGAATCCAAAATTAGTAGACTGACACAGGAGTATGAATCTTTTAAGATAAAATCCGGTGAGTCAATTACACAGATGTTTACTCATTTCCTTGATATAACTAATCCTTTACAATCTCTTGGTAAGGATTACATCAATCACGAGAAGATCAAAAAAGTGCTGCGGGCTCTAACAAAGAACTGGAATCCAAAAGCCACAGCAATCATTAAAGAAAACGATCTCACCACTATGAATCTGGAAACGCTGATGGGCAAACTCATGACCCATGAACTCGACTTGCAAGATTTTGAAGAAACAACACCAAAGGAGAAATCTATTGCCTTCAAAGCTCAAGCAAGAAAATCAACATACAACGATTCCGATGAAGAATCGTCAAGTGGTGATGAACGAGCCCTACTTGTGAAGAACTTCAAGAAATATCTAAAGTTCACAAGCAAAAAGAAGAAAGATGTCCAAGAAAGCAACGAAGATGAAACTATATGCTTTGGATGCAAGAAGTCAGGGCATATGAAGAAGGACTGTCCAACCACCAAGAAAAGCAGTCCATACGATAGATCAAGATCAAACAGAAAAGCAACATCTGGTCGAAAGTATGCCAACACAAGCATCTGGCACGAAAGCGATACCAGTGATACAGAAGAAGAAGACAGACCCTGCGACAATGCAAATGTTTGTCTCATGGCATTTGATAAGGTATCATCTAACCCTTTGTTTGATGATTTCACTTTCGATGAATTAGAGAATGCCTTTAGCGAACTACTTGAAGATCACAAAACTGTGCTCGACAAGTATAAGCAATCTCGAAAAGAGATTAAGGCACACACAACCAAGATAGCTAGACTGTCCAATATGATTGAAGATATTAAAGAGATATCTACTACCGGTAACACGGAAGAGATAGCCAAACTCAAGGTAGACTATCATGAGGCTATCCTTAATATTGAAAAGAAAGAAAGGGACTATGTCAAAGTACAAAAGCTTTATGACATAGAGAAGAAGATGCACTTAGTAACTGAACAAAGACTCCTAGATATGACTGCTAGATACGAAGAGTCTATTGCGATTTCTAAAAAGTTAGAAATCAAGATAGGCAAACAGGCAATACCTGTGACACAGCCTAAGATTAGTCCTAATGCTAAGCATACACCTAAAAGGACTAAACACAAGAAAGCACAGAAGAAACACGAACATTATCATGCTTTCACTTATAGGTTCTCCAAACAAAACAAGCTTGTAAACACAGTTTCTACCACTAAACTGACTTGTACATATTGTGGTACGCACGAACACATATCACAATATTGTCTTGCAAGAAAGCTTGTTGACAACCATACTTTAGTCTGGAGACCTAAAGCTAATCTGAGTGGACCCTTCAGAAAATGGGTACCAAAGGATTCATCTACTTGTCTTGTAGGTGGACCCTCAACCCTCTCATGCTAGAAGCAAATGGATCCTCGATAGCGGATGTTCGCGACACATGACTGGTGATGCATCTTTATTCGCTACGCTATCGATGAAGAAAGAAGGATACGTCTCCTTCGGAAATAACTTGAGAGGTGATATAATAGGTAATGGTACTGTAGGTATTTCTCCTTATCCAATAATAAAGGATGTTTGTCTAGTAACTGAATTGAAACATAATCTATTAAGCATAAGTCATTTGGCAGATAATGGTTATGGTATCAATTTTGTGAAAGATAAATGTACCATATATGATATGTCATCTGGTGATCCCGTATATAAAAGGATTAGAGAAGACAACATTTATGTTTTCTTTTTGGAGAATACTAATAATGCAGGAAGGTGCCTAGTAGCCAATCAAGATGAAAGCTGGCTATGACACATGAGACTAGGACATGCAAACATGGATACTATCTCACGTCTAAATACAAAGAAGTTGGTAAGAGGACTCCGTGAAATTCCATTCAAGAGAGATATGATATGTGCTGACTGCGAAAAGAACAAAGCACATAGGTCTACTTTTAAATCCATCAACGCTGTAAGTACTTCGAGACCTTTGCAGTTAATTCATATGGATTTATTTGGTCCTAGGAGAGTCGCTAGTCTTGGCGGTAAGCTCTACGCTTTTGTTATTGTTGATGATTTCTCTCGATTTACTTGGGTTTATTTCTTATCAAACAAAAGTGATATAATTTTTGAATTTCAGATATTTTGCAAAAAGGTACAAAACGAAAAAGGCATCATGATTACTCGTATCCGAAGTGATCATGGTGGCGAATTCAAAAATTCTGATTTCAAAAAGTTTTGTGATGATAGTGGATATTACCACAAATTTTCTTGTCCTAGAACTCCCCAACAGAATGGTGTTGTGGAGCGGAAGAATCGTACTCTAAGCGAAATGGCTAGAGTCATGCTGAATCAGTATAATCTTCCTAAATATTTTTGGGCAGAAGCTGTTAGTACAGCCTGTCATGTTTTAAATAGGGTGTTAATTCGATCAATCTCGAAGAAAACACCAAATGAGCTTTGGTTTGGAAGAATTCCAAACATTTCTTATTTCAAAGTTTTTGGTTGTCGTTGTTTTATCCTGAACACCAAGGATAACTTGGGAAAGTTCGACTCCAAAGCAGATGATGGGATATTTCTCGGATATGCTGCTAAGAGTAAGAGATATAGAATTTTCAATAAAAGATCTATGATTGTTGAAGAGACTATTAATGTTACCTTTGATGAGTTAAATAGTCACTGATCTAGCGATAGTGATGATGAAGATACACATACAAAGACTAAGAAGAGTTCTGAGAAAGATCTGACCCAAGAGGCAAGAACTGATAAAAGTTCTGAAGATGCAGGAACTGAGAAGAGCCTTGTGAAAGATATGGCCCAAAGATTTGAATCATTGAGATTCAAGCCAGATCATCCAGAAACTCTCATTATAGGTGATGTATCCAAAGGTGTAAGTACACGTTCATCTCTTAAAGATTCTGAATTAGCAGCAAATGTAGCATTTATTTCAAAAATAGAACCTAAAAATGTAGATGATGCTTTTACTGATGAGTTTTGGATTTCTGCCATGCAAGAGGAACTTAATCAATTTGAGAGAAACCAAGTTTGGGAACTTGTTCCTAAACCAATTGGTCAATCTATAATTGGTACCAAATGGGTGTTTCGAAATAAACTCAGTGAAGATGGACAAGTTCTACGCAACAAAGCACGTCTAGTGGCACAAGGTTATAATCAAGAAGAAGGAATTGATTATGATGAGACCTATGCTCCTGTTGCTAGACTAGAAGCCATCCGTATGTTTTGTGCATTTGCATGTTTTAATGATTTTAAACTTTTTCAAATGGACGTGAAAAGCGCATTTTTAAATAGATTTTTGAAAGAAGAGATTTTTGTGAAACAACCCCCTGGTTTTGAAGATTTTTAAAAACCTGATCACGTCTTCAAGCTTAAGAAAGCACTTTATGGACTCAAACGAGCACCTCGTGCTTGGTATGAACGCCTAATCGCCTTCTTACTTGATAATAGATTTTCGAAAGGAAAGATTGATACTATTTTATTTATTAAATCCATGAATGATGATATTCTTCTAGTACAAATTTATGTAGATGACATTATATTTGGTTCTACTAATGAAAAACTCTGTCAAGATTTTGCCAAGTGTATGTAGAGTGAATTTGAGATGAGTATGATGGGAGAGCTAAACTTCTTCCCAGGACTTCAAATCAAACAGCACTCGAACGGAACATTCATCAACCAAGCTAAATACACAAAGGACATACTGAAAAAGTACGACTTCGAGAATGTAAAGCCAATCGGGACGCCTATGGCTACATCTACAAAGCTTGATGCTGATGAAAGTGGCAAACCTGTCGATCAGCGTAAGTATCGAGGTATGATTGGTAGTTTATTATACTTAACTGCTAGTCGCCCTGATATTATGTTTAATGTTTGTATTTGTGCATGTTATCAGGCAAACCCTAAGGAATCACATCTTAGTGCCGTTAAGCGTATCTTTCGATACCTTAAAGGAACTTCTACAGTTGGCTTATGGTATCCCAAAACCAAATCCTTTGACCTTATAGGTTACTCGGATGCGGATTTTGCTGGATGCAAAGTGGACCGTAAAAGTACCAGTGGTACATGTCATTTCTTAGGAAAGGCCTTAGTCTCTTGGTTTAGCAAGAAACAAAATTCAGTAGCATTATCAACAACTGAGGCTGAGTATATCGTCGTAGGACGTTGTTGTGCTCAGATTTTGTGGATGAAGCAGACCTTAGAGGACTACAATCTGCACTATACTAATGTTCTTATTTATTGTGACAACACTAGAGCTATAAATCTGACTAAGAACCCTATTTGTCATTCACGCACAAAGCACATAGAAATTAGACATCATTTCCTTCGTGATCATCAACAACACGGGGATATCTGCCTAGAATTTATTGACACTGATCATCAACTAGCAGATATATTCACTAAACTATTGGCTGAGGACCGTTTTAACATTTTGAGGCATGAGCTCGGCATTCTTGAATTCTCAGACTCATAATGTATATGGTAATTAAAATTGAATTTATGACTTGATACTTTATTATTTATTTAACGAAAATTGTTTTTGGGTACAAACTTAAAAAGGGTATGTCTGTCACCACGACTACGGTCGAAGCGAGGCAGTATTTAAGAGTTCCCCGGTGAACCTCCGTTAGCTGGGACAACCCCTACAGTTAACCCAAAAATAACAGTCGTTATTTAATATTACAGTCAAAGTTATTAAATTCTACTTTTAAACCTACCAGAATGCATTGACTGTCTCGGGAATACAAGTGGCCAAACTCGGCCCGAACTCTGACCGAGTTCGGACCGAATTCGAACCGAGTTCGGTCAGCGCTGTATTAATTCCAGAACCGAACAGCCGGCCCTAGTGCCTATAAAACCCATCTTTTTCTTCCACTTTCTCCACACAACAACTCGTGGAAATCACTCCTCTCTTCCTAGAAGCTTCTCATCCTTCATCCTAGCAAGGTTCCGAAGAGATCTAGTGGGCGATCATCTTGTTCCTCCTTCCTTTTTCTTCAAAAAGGTACTTTCTCTCTATTTTCTCATGGCCCCCAAGCGTCATAGAGGAACCACTTTCCAAGGTGCCTCCTCTTCTTCTGAATACACCCCTGCTAGTCTATTCAGTCCAGCACGACCTAGAGATCCCGATGAATATGACTCTACTTTGTTCCCGGACAAGGATTTTTCGGATCTCTGGTTTGACTCTTTTTCTGGTCGTCGTATTTGTACTGGAGCTTTTGTAAATTTTACTACTTTCTTTGAGTACGCTCCAAATTTTGACCAACTTGGGTACCGAGATTTCTTCGAGGTACAAGAAAATATTTATGACAATGCCGTCCGTATGTTTTACTGCAACCTGCAAGTAAAACCAAACAGAAATTTCTATTCTTGCGTTGCTGGGCAAGAATTGGAATTTAGCGCCACCGACATCAGCGAATTCTTCCATATTCCTGATCTTCACTACAACAAATATGATCTATAATAGCAATTTTTTTATAGCGTTCAGGTGTCCCTGCTATAAAATGTTATCAACAATAGCGTTCTTTTTGTAGTGCTATAAAAATATTTATCTATAACGTTTCCTGAATGCTGTAGAATCTATACCTTCATCTATTACTATGTTTGTATGTGAAAACAGATCTCATGATGGAATCCTGTGAGAAGCATCGTAGGTGGTTTTTATTAGAGCATTACAAAAGTTGCCAAAAAAATTCCAGGTCTCAACCCGAGCTCTCTTTTTTTGTTCCGCTTGAATTTTTTTCCTAACCTAATCAAAACCCACCTTCTCTCTCCTTTTCATTTCTCATCTCCAGCAAATGAAAAGAACCCCCAAATCTCTCCTCCTCCTTCCTAATCCCAAACCCTAAATCATCATCTTCTTCTTCTCATCCTCATCTCCCATAGACCAAAAAAACCCAAAACACTCATTCTTCTTCCAAATCCCAAACCCTAACCTGTCCCAAACCCTAACTCTAGAACCTCTCTCCTCCAAACTTATACTCGACTACGAGTCCATGTTGTGGCATATTTATGTCTATGCATCAACGTTATTGTTGGAGTGTTCGCAGCGGCTGAAGGAAGCGTCCCCTAGAGCTCAGTCGAAGGCGTCTCTGTGCACAGAGCTACGACATAGTCGACAAGTTCAGCTTGGATCAGGACCACGAAAAGATCAATGTCATCCCTCTGTCACCACACCTGTAAGCATTTTTTTTACTTTTTTTTTAAAATTTTCTTCTTTGGAATAGGAAAAATTGTGCTAGTTTATTCTGGAATAGAAAAATTATGTCAGATCGGTGGAAATTATGGCATTTGTAATGTATATCAAGGAATTGATTCGAGGGGATCATGGAGGAGCAGATCTCAAATTTTGGATTTCGGCATGAAAATGGTGGTGGTCAGAGTTGGGACTCGGTTTTTCTTCTAGCGAATGCTCCTATACAACATCATCATCATGAAATTGAAACAATTGGCTGGTTACTTAGGAACCCTTCACAAGTTCTCAATCCAAAGCTATTTAAGTCTTCAAATTGATTGTCTATTCTCATTGTTATAAATATTTAGTGTGTATATTTACAGACAGTGTTATGCCACAAGGCACCTATTATGGCCGTACTTGCTTAATTTCACGATGTATAAACTTGCCAACCGAGTTAGAAATCTTAGATGAATGTATAATTTTTGCATGCAGATCTATATCGAAGACAACATAATTTACTTTTAGTAAAAGGAAATATGTAAAAGTGAGAGGGAAATTTGCGATAATTAAGTTATACATCTACAAGTTTGCTAGTAGTAGGAACTGTTACCTCATGGCCTATATATTATATTAAATAGAGTAAAGAATTTTTCTTCATTTTAACTTGTTGGGGTTGCTTGTGTGGTTGTTTGACAAAATTACAAGCTGCATTGGACTGGCATTTTTTCTTATTTTCGACTGAACCTTTAAATTAGTTCCAGAATACCTTTCTTTGACATTTGTATGGCACTGTTTCCCTAGTCTAAGTTTTATTTCTATTCTTATATAAGCTCATCATCGCTGAACTCCTCTAGTTCATCTCAGATTTGTCCTTTTTCAAGACCTTGTTACAGCTTTTGTCGAAGGATATTTTAAATATATCTATAAAAACTAAGGTGAATACAAAAATGATGCCTTCTAGAAAGAGCTAAACTTTTCCTGTTCACCTTGCCACCAACCTTAACATGTTATGGGTCACCTACGATGGATTTTGTTGTTGATGAACAAGTCTTCTACACTAACAAGTATGGAGAGCATCATCGTTCTTTGACTACATATATCAATTAAAGTTTTGATTCAAAGGGAAATGCAATTGTTAGATGGAACTTGTACTAGGCTTTATGGTTGATAGTTTCTTGATTTTGCAAATATTGGTAGGGCCTTTATAGTCACTTTCTATGAGCCAACCGATGTTTGATAGATAAACTCTTTAACGATATGCAAAGGAACTCTGACTGTCCTACCTCCGTAGGATGTAAATATAACCCTTAGATAGCATGTTAGACACTACATTGGTTTTAAAGCTATTGACACATTTTCTGTTCCTCTAATGATTTCAGGAGTGTTAGAAGTTGATTAACAGTTTCCAGATTTTTCCATTATATATAGTTTTCCCATTAATTAGACTCGCTTCAATCTTGAAATTGTCTACACAACATCAGCTGTGCAAGCTCCACTGCTAAATAGTACAGAAAAGAAACCAATTCAATTAACCACTACTTCAATCCACTATTACAGGTCAGCTTTTTGAAGTTCATTTAGAAGAGATGCCTGTGTGCAGTTAGGCTCTGCAGCTTTTCTTGTTATGTTTAACAAAACGTAGGAAAACACCAAAGGAATTCTGTTGTTTATGCTCTCCCCTTGTTGCAAGGTTGAAATGTCCTCATCTTTTTATCTTCTTAGAATGGTTTTAGTAACAGGAGATCAGAGAAATCTCCAGTTTTCATTTAACTACTACATGCCATGCAAACCTCTTCTTAGGTGCATTGTAGTGAGAGCCTGCTAGAATGTAATGTCTGTGATCGCTGACAGAGAGGCAGTTTTGATTACAAAATAATCCCTCTTTTTATGTTACAATTTATGATTTGTCATCAGACATTATATTGTTTCCTGTTTCCTATAGGCATATAGGGATGTCCTATTTAAATTTAATCAGCACATATCCTCGCCATTTTATTTTAAATACCACTACTTGCCTGTTTTGGAAGCCCAAAGGTGCCACTTGTGGTGAACTTAAACTTAATTCACCTGTTTTGGAAATAGAATTTTTCCTTTCTAATGTAATTTATCTTATGGACCATTTATTGTTAGCTAACCTAAAGACGTATAAAGGGTTGCCTTTGTTCTGAAAATTATGGGTAAAATGTGTCTAAGCATATATTTATCAAAGGCTTCATCATCCATGGTATTTTACCTTTGTTTAGTGATCCCAAAAATACGACGGTTGGCTACAAAGTCAAATATTGAACTTTGTGTTTGGTACTATTTTGGGGGCTACATAGTTCGTAAACCTTATTTTTTTTGCAGTTTTGTCGGCGAGAGCATGCATGTTGATAGCAGGTAATGGTGCTAAGGTGGAGTAACTTTACTTCATTTCTTGCCATGTGCATGCATGTTTACTGTTATTTCTTGCAGGTAGCTCCTATAAGTTTAAACGTGTCCATCAAAAGTCTTTTGAGCTTGTCAATTAAAAGTCCAGGACAACTATGCTAGAGTACAACTTTCTTTTGCTTGCTTTTCAGTTTAACTTTTCTCATCCCAGCGCTCAAAGCTATTTGATGAATGATACGTCTCTTCAGTGAATCTTGTTGTGACTGATCAACCGTTTACATGCTAAGTTAGTTTCTAATACATAACTTAAGTTATTGATAGTAATCTAATTTCTGTTCTTTTGACTGAACAGTTAATTTTCAGTTATCTGAACCCAAAGCTCAAAGTTATTTGATGAATGATAAGTGTCTTCTCAATGAATATTATTGTTACTGATCAATAGTATTAGATGCTACTTTAGTTACTGATGAATATGGTGTTAAGTTATTGCTAGTATCGGTTTTCTCTGTGTTGACTTGCTGAGCTGCCTCAGGAGTTAAACAAAGAAAAGGCAAAGGCAGCAGCTGCAATCAAGTCGCTCCAGGAAAAAGCTGAATAAAAACTTCAGGAGGAACTGAAACGCAAGGTGAGGGTTGCTGGATATTGCATATTATGCTAGCTCTTTTTTGCATGGACATAAATCTGTAACACTGTTGTTTATGGATCATTGTCTCAAAATACATGTTTGTCTTTAAATAATTACAGGAAGAGGAAGCTGATATACAGCTAACTAAAGCACAGGAGTTGGCAAAAGCAGAGTTAGCTGCAGCCATTGCACAAGAAAAGTCTTCCCAGATAGAAAAGATTGCTGAAGCAAACCTTAATGTATGACTGGTGCTTCCATTACTTGCATATATCTAATACTTTTTTGTATGCTCCTAACATCGAGATGCAGCTTCTAATGACTTAAAGTGGCTTGCAGAACTAGCTAGCTTTATATCAGTTACTATGCTTCTGAATTAGCTTTATTTTAAAGTGTTGCTTACATCTCTTGTTAAGAACCAGTTTCCTTACATCTTCTGTTTACATCTTTTTGCATATGTTTTGCCTAAGAATTTTAATGTTCTTTTATCTTTAAACCACTCGTTATTATATTGCTTCTTAGTGTGTATTCTGGCACTTGTACACACGCACACTCTTTATATTCCAATTTTGTTCTTACAAAGATTTTGTTTTGCTTTCTTGGGGCATCCTGAAGTGGAGTTTGTGAAATGTGCTATTGGCTTTTAGTCCTTGGATGTCTCCAGATTTCACCAAGCTCTTGAGGTGGTTGTTGCTGCTAATAAAAATGTGAGTTTTAGGGTCTCCAATATTGCATCCTAGATTGCATACTTGTCGTATTTACTACCAATACACTCTATTCTAGAAAGGAGTTTTGGTTACCAGTTTTTGTGAGGGTGTGTGAAATTTCTTGTAAAGAGATTCAAGGCTCAGTTGTCTGAGCAGCTGGAACTTTTACATAGGATTGTCTCAGCTTCTGTGACCCAACAGGCGAACCAACTGACAGAAATGGAAGGCGGAATGCAGTCTTTTGTTGCTACAAAAACCGAGGTACGACTGCTGGAGTTGTGTTTCAGAACAACAATCCCTCTCATTTTATGGACATATAAAAAAATACTGTTGCGTGAATCCAACTCTCGGCCCATAAAATCGGCTGGGTGTGTGTTGAATGATATTAATATTAATATTAACCCTTAACTCTCAACAACACTCTAGAGTTTTGGTGCAACTGTCTGAGACTTTAACATACTTCTTTGATTATGTGTCTGTGTGTGTATCATATACATCTTTTTTAGGTTTTGGGGAGAAGGGGCAGTTATTTGTGGGTTTATGTGTTGCATACCTTGAACTTTTTTTATTACTACTCAACTTAATGATAACTTCCATATCTCATGCTAAACTTTTTTCTCTTCTTCTTTGACCTTTTGCAGGCTATGGTAGCTAGGGGAGACCTTGGAGCTAAACTACCTCTTGAGGAGGTTCCTCTGCTGCAGGTATTTGTTCCCTCTTACCCAATAATACTCCTAGTAAAATGCTTTGATTGTTGAAGTTGCCGTTGTGTTTTCATCGCTTTAGCCATTGTGTAATTTTGATGATTAGAAAAAGGATGCTACTGCTAGAGTTATCTTCAGGATTGCCATGGTGAGGTACCTTTTAGCAATTTCCTGTCTTAAATCTTAATCATCCCTACAAATATTATTGTATTGTCCTGGTCACTGACAGACATTTTAGTTGTCCTCTTTCTGTAATGTGTAATCAACATTTTTCCTCCATATGTAGGTATATATAATTGATATGTTTCACAACACTTTGTTTCTTTTTGGTCATTGGTAGGCTTAAGAAAAAGGAGCCCTTGAATAAATATTTAAACATTGGGAACAAACAAAATGCTCCACATAGATTATGTGGAAGTAGTTA
Source organism: Iris pallida (assembly GCA_029216955.1). Taxonomy (NCBI): domain Eukaryota; kingdom Viridiplantae; phylum Streptophyta; class Magnoliopsida; order Asparagales; family Iridaceae; genus Iris; species Iris pallida. The sequence goes on along the minus strand of JANAVB010015427.1, from coordinate 27,112 downwards.
TTTGAGGGTGAGACAACCAGTAAAACCTTCTTGCACTTTACTTCATGTATTACACTGCTTTACATAACACTACTGTCCTGCAACTTCACATTAACACACTGCATGCCTCCTTAGCCACTGAACATATTGTATTCACTATTACATAACACTACTTGAGTATCAGAAATATTTATATCTTATTTTTTTATATCATAATGTATTTTCTTCTCAATTTTGTGTAGGTTGGCGTATATGTTTTTGATGGTTGTGCATAGCTGCTAGAAGGAAAGAGGCGATCGAGCTATTTTTTTGCCTACAGATATTTGTAAATAGAATGGTTTATTTTGGACCACAAATACTTTGTAAATGGAATAGTTTATTTTGGCGTACAACTACTTTTTTTACATCTTGAATGTTTTAATGACTACTACTTTTTGTACATCTTGAATGTTCTAATGAAACATTTCATATTTTGGCAAATATTTACTATATCTTGATTGATCGAAATGCAAGTTGCGATTGAAATTGTTTGCGATTATTGTTATTTATATGTGATACAAAACAGGTTATGAATATGAAATTCTGTAGCAGATATGAAATAATATGAAATTCTGTAGCAGGTTTATAGCACTCAAAACGTCTAAATTGCTGCTACCACGATAGCATATGATGAACGCTATAATAAATCAAGCCATTCATCAAACGCTATAAATCATCCACAGTATTCACAAACGCTATAAATAATCCACAGCATTCATAAACGCTATAAGTAATCCACAGCACTCACGAACGCTATAAACTATCTACAGCGTTCTAGAATGCTATAAAATATTTACAGCATTCATAAACGCTATAAACCATCAACAGCATACACGAACGCTATAAACCTTCTACAGCATTCATGAACGCTATAATGTTATAGCGTTCACATGTCTGGACATACTATAGCGTGGGCGATCATAGCAGACAGAATATGCTATAGAAGGCTTTCTATAGCATTTTAGGCATGCTATTGTAGGCCATATTTGTTGTAGTGCTTGGTGATGCCTTGGTTGACATCTATCATATTCAATTCCCTGCTGATGTCACTCTTGCTTCCTTCAGGGAACTAATCTGTCATCCTAACCCTGTTCCCCGTAGAATTTTTGCCAAAAATTTGAACCAAACCTTCTATGAACTTCATCGTACGGTTTTCTCCGTCCTTCTTCCAAAGAAAGGTTCTACTGATGAAGTAACCTTTATGGAACTATCTGCTTTGTATCATATTCACTTTGGCATCCCATTCTCTATTCCCAAAACTGTGATGTCCTGGATGCTTAACTGTAGAAATGCAGGTAGGAATCTAGTATATCCAATGCACTTAGCTTCTATCTTTCGATGTTTCGAGATTGATCTTGAGACGTGTGCCATCTCCTCCACTCCTGTCGAGCTGACTAGATCTTGTCGATTTCCGGCTCCACCTCTGCCTCCTGGAGCTCATCCTGCTCCAGCTGCTGATGCTGAGGTCCCTCCTGCTGATTCTCCTCCTGCTCCGGCCCCTGCCCCAGGATTTGATCAGACGTTCTATCAGCGCTTTGATGACTTTGTTGCTGTCTCTACACAATGTCATCTGGATTCGGAGTTTCGGCGCATTTCTCAGGCCCAAGTGCTGAGGAATGGCATTGCTGACCTCCACTACAGCCTGGCTCATGATCCTGTCCATCCAGTCACCATCTTACCTCATCCTACCTTTCCGGGTCCTCGATTTACTGATGAGGCTTCCTGTCAGTATTTCGACCCGACTAAAGCCTACTTTCCTCATGAGGCTCCTGGTGCGGACAACCCCACGATGTGACATGGATTCAATTATGGGCTAGTAGACATTTGTTAGATGATGATCAGTTGATGTTGTTTTTTTTATTTCATGTCTAAACTGATTAGTTAGACATTTTCAGTTGTACTTTTGGATTATTAGTGGAAATTTTCATGACTGTTTCAGTTTATTATGAGCTTTTTCTTTCTATATTAGTTGTTTCCATATGTCTTATGCTGTGATTATGTCTTTTTACTTCACTTTGTCTTGTGTTTGTCTATTGTTGGCTTCACATATTACGGGGGAGCCAAGTCATTTTACTAGTTGACAAAGGGGAAGAAAAAGAGTACAATACCAAAAAGCAAAGCAAATACAAATCCAAAAAAAAAAATCAAAACATCTTATTTTTTCAGGTACTTTGTATTTTGTTCTATTTCATATAAATATATTTTGGTATAGACTCAAGTTTGTCAATTATCAAAATGGGGGAGATTGTTGGCCCATTCCAGGGTCACACCCGATTTCGATAATCAACATACACTTAAGTCAATACACAAAATATAAAAAATGCTGCTAATCATTTCAGGATACATGAAATCAAATTCAACGGACGATGTACTGCATCAAACAAAGTGTCAACATCATCAAATCTTCAGAAAACTCATTTCACATTTTATTCTGTATTTTATATTTTATTGAGTCTAGGATTTATTTTGTAAAATCAGTTTTGGTAATACTGGCTTAGGGTTAAAACTGTCCACATTCCAAAATCCTACCTATTTACCATTCGTATTTCATTTACAAAACATTTCAAAAACATATTTTAAAAATAGCCTTTACAAATAATTTTACAAATAACCAAAAACATATTTTGAAAACTGTTTTTACAAATAATTTTCAAATATCTCCTGACAGAACTCGTAACCGAGTTCGGCCCGAGTTCGGTCCGAACTCTGACCGAGTTCGGTCAAAAATGATTCAAACTTCTGTTGCCTCCAAATCAGCGAGCAACGTCTCTTTGCGAGATATTTGCATCCGAACTCTGCCCGAGTTCGGTTCGAGAAAACACCTATAAATAGAGAAGAACTTTTCATTTCAATTCATTCATTCATTCTTCATTCTCTCTTCTCTACTACTCAAGTGTTTTCAAACGATCTAAGATTTTCAAATCATACCTATACATCTCTTAGCCAAAAGCTAGTACTATCAGAGTTGATTTAGAATTTTTTGGTGTTTCAAGAGTTGTAAAGAGGTCGTTCCAAGTTCAACAACTTTTCCTGTTGTGGAGCTGGTCGTGCGCTCGTCACCAAGCACGGTGTGTGTTGTGGAGCTGGTCGTACGCTCGTCACCATGCACGGTGTTGTAAGAGACTGCAAGCTCTCAGTTAAAGCTTGTGCCATAGTGGATTAACATCAAGCAAGAGTACTCGAGACTAGATTAGTCCTCTCAGAGGGATACCAGTATATATCGTTGTGTCACTGAGTTTGAATTCTCAATCTTTATTTACTGTCTCTTATATCTCTGCCATAGTTTAATTTTTAATTGGTGATTATTTTCTGCTGCACACACACACTCTATTCACCCCTCCCCCTCTAGAGGTGCTCAACGGTCCTACAATTGCCTCCTTTTCGTTAATTGATGTTAAGTGGGGTGTGTAATGACAATTTTACCCCTCCACTCTCTCTTCCTTTCTCTTTTCGGTGGTACGGGGAGGAGGAGGAGGGGGCGGGGTTGGCCAAGGCGGGGAGGAGGAGGAGGAGGGAGGCTGGGCTAGTCGGGCCGGGGCGGGGAGGAGGGGGTTCTCGTTGGAGTAACGAGGGGGGCTGAGGGGGGCGGGAGGAGGGAGGTGGAGGGGGGCTGCCCGTGGCGGGAGAAGGGATGAGGGAGGCGGGGATGATGAAGAAGGGGGGCTATCTAGGACGGAGAGGAGGAGAAGGGGGGCTGGGCTGGCCGCGACAGGGAGGGGGGTGCTCGCCGGAGTAAGGAGGGGGACTGAGGGGACGGGAAGGAGGAGGGGTGGTAGCTGGCCGGAGGGAGGAGGGAGGAGGGAAGAGGTTAGGGAGGGGGTAGTTTAGGTTTTTTTAACAAAAAATTGTCACTTAACGGTCAAAACTAATGGTCAGCAGACGGTAGGGGCTGGCCGAGCAAGTCATAGATTGCAGGAGTCTTTATTTGTTAAATTTGACTAGAAGGTCTTTCTACTCAAAAGGTACAAATTTAACGAGGGATTTTTTGCAATTTACCCTTAATATAATTAAAATTATTTAACAAATTAATTTTGTTACACTTTGATTCTCTCAGATTAGCTTTAGGGATACTATCCCAACTAACGATGATCCACACATGAGGCCTAAGTTTGATTTTGCTTAAGCTCTTATTGCCTTGATGACAGACAGATCCTTTGTAAGCTAGTCTCTAAAACAATCACTACATATTGGGATTAATTCAACAAATAAAATCAATTAATATTATTGTGAGGATCCTAATTTTTGGGAATTATTTTTTATTATTTTATAGTATTTCTAATTATTATGTTATATTGTATATTTAAATATGATTATATCTGTACTTTTTCGTGTCTTCGATTTTTGGGGCACAAGACATGCCCATCTCTTGAAACGTCCTTCATGATTTTTGTAGTAGACAGGATGACCTTCAATTTGGTATATCATATTCCATCCAAATTTGTCCCCTAGCATCCTTTTGACTTCGCGCAACTTCAAGTCAAATATAGGCAATTAGATTATTTACCATAATTCCATACCTAGCTTCCTACGTGAGTTCCGAACTCGTTATAGATCAAAACCATTTGACCCAATATATGGTTTTGAGCCATTTTGAGTCTACGACACTCATGCCAAGGGAGAGCCACTCAATCGAGTTTCCATGTGCTATTTACTTGAGAATGGCACGAGAGACTTATTGGTTGACGCTTAGAGTTCAATTTGATTAGAAAATATATTTAGACCCTAACCTAGCTAACCCCACTTTTAGAGCCATAAAAGGTTGCCATGGCTTAGTATAATTATTTTAATATTTATTTTGGGATGTTATACATCCAAATAGATTTATATACAATTTTGTATATATATGATTATATTTATAATAGCCTAATATTGTATATAGATATGGCTTTAGTCATGGTTAAGTTCTAAGATGCATAGCGACTAGGAATTTTGGTACGGTTAGTGTAGTTGTGTCCTTTGACTAGTATATTAGCCATGCTAGGGAAGGCCCGACCACAGCTGTGTTCCAAGTAGAAAAACCAGGTAAAGTTGTGACTTAACCCCCGCCGATGAATTAGTTATTTAGTAATATTGATTTTTTTTGATGATCCGGTTGTACCCAATCAGTCCGAACTGGACCCAACCCAATTCCAAGACCATGTAGGCGTGTAGTGGACCAAAGACGACCATGTACGCATATTTTATTTGTGTGCAAATATTTCTTAAATTATTTTAGAAATTGATATTGTATTTCTAATTATTTTATTATTGTACAAAAAATTTTGTATTTTATTATCAAATAATGTTTTATGAAAAAGTTGTACAGTTTTTTGGACCCAAATAAGGGCGTGTGGTAAAGTTCACCCATTGGGACGATTTTTATTATTTTATTATTATTAAACTTATTTTGTGGAGATTAAATAAACATGTTCATTCTATTTAGATATTATTAGTATTGTTGAATTGATTTATTGTAAATTTAATTTAATTTATATATATATATATAAATATATATATATATATATATATATATATATATATATATATATATATATATATACCCCATAAATCTATTTAAATCCAAATAAAATTTAAATGCTATCTATCAAATATTTAATATAATTAACCATATATTAAATAGATTTATGGGGTGTATATATATATATATATATATATATATATATATATATATATATATATATATATATATATATATATAACCATAACTCAGGAGATATTGCCAATGCAATATCTTGCGAGTTGCAAAATTTCCCTAGAACCCGAGCCCCTAAAGTAGAACCTGAGCCTTCCTTCTCATTCCCTGTATAAATATATACACCCACGCATATACAAAATTATGGAAACCCTAACGCCGCACCACCACCTTAACTCCAGGCGGACCCAGCCACCGAGTGCCGCCGCAGCAGGGCCGGGCCATCGCCGGTGGCCGGCCACATAGCCGCGTACGCACGGCACAGCGAAGGCAGGAGCAGCAGTAGTTGCAGCCTACGGAGCCAACTTCGTGGCCAGCTTCCTCCCTCCACGTTCCATCGATTTTTGAACCAATTGTGCAGGTATACTCACAACCTATATGACTCTAAGTCCCTTTAATTAAATTTAGCTTTGCCGCTTTAACTTGTCTAGAAAATCGACTCAAAGATTCACAAAAATCTGTTCAAAATTGAACAGAAACGCAATCTGAACACCCAACTTGGAAGGCCTGTACCTGTCTAGTTAGTAGCAATTTTAGAAAAATATTTGAAGACATTTGTTGACAATATATAGGACTTCGCAACCTAGTTCGTATTTTCGAATTTTCATTAATTATATGCAGAGAAAATAGTTTTCAAAATCGAGAATTTATTTATGTAAAAATAGTTTAGAAATTTCGAAAATCTCCGATACGACGTGCGTTCTGCCAAACCGGGCAACATGGTCGCGAACCGAAAGCATTGAAAGGTGCGAAACGACTTCTTGGACGTGTGGGCTTTAACGAAATTCAAATTGGTTGCATGTGCACGACGAATTTGATGCGTATCCGTCAAAATTTACCGTATCGGCCTCTTTACAAATTTCTCAATTACATTGTGCAGGTTCGTCAAATCGAGACAAAACTTTGTCCAATAGGACCGTATCATTTTTCTGGTCCTGTATGCAAAGTTTGGTCCGATTCTAAGACAATTGAACCGGATCGCCGTTTTGCGGGCCCCACGATCCGATTCAATGGACGATTTCGTGCACGGCCCACCGGAATCCAAATCTGGACATACCGTTGGGTTCGTATCATCAAAACAAATTTGTAGACATGTAGTTTGATGACTTTAGAGACCGTTGACTCTGGCATACTTTTCGGTACAAAGCGGGTCCAACGGCAGACACCGTTTTAATCTGAAATTACCGTTTTGCCCCTGTGTCCAGAATTGGACTTAAGGAAAGGCAATCCTATCTAATTCAACTAATCTGGAAATGTTGGTAACATCTATTATAGCTTCTGGAGGCAGTTGTGAGACTTGGACTTTCTGACTTGTTGATTGGCGATATATTATTGGATCTGCGTGCGACCTTCAAGCAAGTACACCTTGCCAAACTCTACAGTACTTACATGCTTTTCCATATTACTATTTTTCATCTCTTACTTAGTTCCATATTTCTTCTGTTTCGTGTTCTTGTTACTTTCTAGTTTTACGTGCACGTAGATTTTTTTACTCTTTTTCATATTACTTGTTCTACTTTCTTATCCTGTTCATGTCTAGTGATAGTATTGTTTTGTCCATGTCATGATCTCCTGACCTGTTTGACTTGGACTTGACTTAGTATGATTTCTGGTACTTGATTGACTTGACCCGGTCATGATCGTTTGATTTGACCCTGATCTGTTATTAGACGTGACTATACCTGACCACCTTGTTCGTGATCTCCCATCGAGTGTGAATGAGCCTTACTATAGTTAGAGATTCTCCATCGGCTACTGACTATAGGACTGTGAGCTCCCATCGGGTTGCGGTTACCTCGACTTACTATTGTCACGCTTGATAGCACTATCTTTGACGGTATGCCATCTATACTTATTCTTTAGTCTCATATTGTTTCTTGTACCATTTCCTATTTTCTCGTATGTTATTTATTATACAGTAGGCATATATATTATGTGTCTTGCTAGTCATCTGAGGACCTGGTGATCTCTCCAGATATTAGATGAAGGTATGGTACACTGATGGAGGATGATTGCTACACCAAGACTGCAGGTATATTTAGTTGATGTTTTATCGTTCTCTTCCGTGATTAGATTTTGTCCTATATTATATTACTTTGACATTGCTGCTGTATAGCCTAATTTTACAAGATTTATCTTTCATTGGGAGCTTGTTCAAGATAATTGTATTAGAGTCTGGTCCACTTTATTTTATATTATCTTTTCTTGTTACTTGTAGTAACCGATTTGCTAATGTCTGACCAGCATTAGTTTACTTGGTTTATACAAGAGTTTATCTTTAATGGATTGAGATATTTGTAGATTGCTTTAGAAAACCAGGCAACTTATATGTATTCGAGCTGGACTGGAGTCCTCTCGATGCGTAGCTGGCATGTATACATATCCTAGTCCTACGTATTTTGGGACTGGAGTATTACATATTTTTGCGGTTTCCCATACAGATTGAGTTAGCCGTTTCGGTTACGTCACTGTATCGAGCGAGCCTGCGACCTGATTAAAACCTTAGGAATCTCAATCCATAACTATCTTGACAATTCCTCTAGAAATTTCTCGATCATCCTTGAACTTCATATTTTCCCTCAACTATTCTTCTTTTGTTTTCTAGTGCCATTGCTTCACGTCTCTTCATATTTCGGAGTGACGAATAATCGTGCTATATAGGATTTATTAGAAATTCTTAAGTATTAGTGTAAGTTAGTTTGCTTATTGTATTGTGATCGCTTGATAGATCAGGGAGATTAGGGATGCCTTAGGGCATCATGTGTTTGATGGGGTTGTTTGACCAAAGGTGGGTAGACATTCTAGAAATAGCTAAATGATGGTAGTCACTTGATCAAGAATAGAGTGGTAGATTGACCCTCTACAAGAAGAACCTAAACATAAGCCTAACCCAACCTATTTACTATTATACCTTGTTAGTTTAAAGTAAGGATTAGGTGGATTAGTAGGTACCACTTAGCTTGTTAGTTTAATAGTATGGTTATGAGGGACAAGTCTTCAATGTGATCTTTGCAAGACCGCCAGTACCAAGAAGATCCACTCGAGATAACTATCTATAGTTTTGTGATATAGATGTTGTAAATCAAAATTTGTTTAGGCTTGATTATTACTTAACTTATTAGGAGACACTATAGTGACCTAGCGTATCCCTTAAACTATTCATAGTTACCCTAGCACGGTTCTTTGTTAGTGTGCCTTATTTTAATTTCGAGGACAAAATTCTTTTAAGGTGGGTAGATTGTGAGGACCCTGATTTTTGGGAATTATTTTTTATTATTTTATAGTATTTCTAATTATTATGTTATATTGTATATTTAAATATGATTATATATGTACTTTTTCGTGTCTTTGATTTTTGGGGCACAAGACATGCTCATCCCTTGAAACGTCCTTCATGATTTTTGTAGAAGACATGAAGACCTTCAATTTGGTATATCACGTCCTATCCAAATTTGTTCCCTAGCATCTTTTTGACTTCGCGCAACTTCGAGTCAAATATAGGCAATTAGATTATTTACCATAATTCCATACCTAGCTTCCCACGTGAGTTCGGAACTCGATATAGATCAAAGCCATTTGACCCAATATATGGTTTTGATCTATTTTGAGTCTACGACACTATGTCAAGGGGGTGCCACTCAGTCGAGTTCCCATGTGCTATTTATTTGCGAATGGCATGGGAGACTTATTGGTTGACTCTTAGAGTTCGATTTGATTAGAAAATATATTTGGACCCTAACCTAGCAAACCCCACTTATAGAGCCATGATAGGTTGCCATGGCTTAGTATAATTATTTTGATATTTATTTTGGGATGTTATACATCAAAATAGATTTATATACAATTATATATATATATATATGATTATATTTATAATAGCCTAATATTGTATATAGATATGGCCTTGGTCATGGTTAAGTTCTAAGATGCATAGCGACTAGAAATTTTGGTACGATTAGTGTAGTTGTGTGCTTTGACTAGTATATTAGCCACGCTAGGGAAGGCTCGGCCACAGCTGTGTCCCAAGTAGAAAAACCAGGTAAAGTTGTGACTTAACCCCCGCCGATGAATTAGTTATTTAGTAATATTGATTTTTTTGATGACCCGGTTGTACCCAATCAGCCCGAACTGGACCCAACCCAATTCCAAGACCATGTAGGCGTGTAGTGGACCAAAGACGACCATGTAGGCATATTTTATGTGTGTACAAATATTTCATAAATTATTTTAGAACTTTATATTGTATTTCTAATTAATTTATTATTGTATAAAAAAATTTGTATTTTATTATCAAATAATATTTTATAAAAAAATTGTACAATTTTCTGGACCTTTGGTAAAGTTCAACCATTGGGACAATTTTTATTATTTTATTATTATTAAAGTTATTTTGTGGAGATTAAATAAACATGTTCATTCTATTTAGATATTATTAGTATTTTTGAATTGATTTATTGTAAATTTAATTTTTATATATATATATATATATATATATATATATATATATATATATATATATATATATATATATATATATATATATATGGTTAATTATATTAAATATTTGATAGATAACATTTAAATTTTATTTGGATTTAAATAGATTTATGGTGTATATATATATATATTTTTTTTTTATATATATAGATTTATGGTGTATATATATAGATATATACATATACATACATACATATATATATATATTTATATAAATATATATTTATATACATATATATATATATTTTTATATATATTTATATATATATATATATATATATATATATATATATATATATATATATATATATATATATATATATATATATAGAAAGAAAAAATATATATATATATATAGAAAGAAAATAAAAGATTTGAAAAAAAACCATAACTCACGAGATATTGCCAATGCAATATCTCGCGAGTTGCAAAATTTCCCCAGAACCCGAGCCCCTAAAGGAGAACCCGAGCCTTCCTTCTTATTCCCTGTATAAATATATACACCCACGCATATACGAAATTATGGAAACCCTAACGCCGCACCACAACCTTAACCCCAGGTGCAACCCAGCCACCGTGCGCCGCCGCAGCAGGGCCGGGCCACCGCCGGAGGCCGGCCACACAGCCGCGCACGCACGACACAGCGAAGGCGGAGCAAGTAGCAGTTGCAGCCTGCGGAGCCAGCTTCGTGGCCAGCTTCCTCCCTTCATGTTCTATCGATTTTTGAACCAATTACGTACGTATACTCACAACCTATACGACTCTCAGTCCCTTCAATTAGATTTAGCTTTGCCGCTTTAACTTGGTGAGAAAATCGACTCAAAGATTCATAAAAATCTGTTCAAAATTGAACAGAAACGCAATCTGAACACCCAACTTGGAAGGCCTGTACCTGTCTAGTTAGTAGCAATTTTAGAAAACTATTTGAATACATTTGTTGACAACATATAGGACTTTACAACCTAGTTCGCATTTTCGAATTTTATTAATTATATGCAGAGAAAATAGTTTTCAAAATCGAGAATTTATTTATGTAAAAACAGTTTAGAAATTTCGAAAATCTCCGATACGACGTGCATCCCGCCAAACCGGGCGACGTGGTCGCGAACCGAAAGCATCGAAAGGTGCATAACAACTTCGTGGACGTGTGGGCTTTGAAGGAATTCAAATTGGTTGCGTGTGCGCGACGAATTTAATGCATATCAGTCAAAATTCACCGTATCGGCCTCTTTGTAAATTTTCCAATTACTTTGTGCACGTTCGTCAAATCGAGACAAAACTTACTGCAACAGGACCGTATAGTTTTTATGGTCCTGTATGCCAAGTTTGGTCCGATTCTGAGACAGTTGACCGGATCGCCGTTTTACGGGCCCCACGATCTGATTCAATGGACGATTTCGTGCACGGCCCACCGAAATCCAAATCTGGACATACCGTTGGGTTTGTATCATCAAAACAAATTTGTAGAGTTGTAGTTTGAGGAATTTAGAGACCGTTGACTCTGGCACGCTTTTTGGTGCAAAGCGGGTCCAACGACAGATACCATTTTGACCTAAAATTACCGTTTTGCCCCTGTGTCCAGAATTGGACTTAAGGACATGCAATCCTAGCTAATTCGACTAATCTAGAAATATTGGTAACATCTATTACAGCTTCTGGAGACAGTTGTGAGACTTGGACTTTCTAACTTGTTGATTGGCGATATATTGTTGGTTCTCTGTGCAACCCTCAGGCAAGTACACCTTGCCAAACTCTATAGTACTTACATGCTTTTCCATATTACTATTTTTTATCTCTTACTTAGTTCCATATTTCTTCTGTTCTGTGTTCTTGTTACTTTCTAGTTTTACGTGCACGTAGATTTATTTTTTACTCTTTTCTATATTACTTGTTCTACTTTCTTATCATGTTCATGTCTAGTGATAGTGTTGTTTTATCTATGCCATGATCTCCTGACTTGTTTGACTTGGACTTGACTTAGTATGATTTTCGGTACTTGATTGACTTGACCCGGTCATGATCGTTTGATTTGACCCTGATCTGTTAATAAACGTGACTATACCTGACCACCTCGTTCGTGATCTCCCATCGAGTGTGAATGAGCCTTACTATAGTTAGAGATTCCCCATCGGCTACTGACTATAGGACTGTGAGCTCCCATCGGGCTGCGATTATCCCGACTTACTATTAGTCACACTTGATAACACTATCTTTGACGGTATGCCATTTATACTTATTCTTTAGTCTCATATTGTTCCTTGTACCATTTACTATTTTCTCGCATGTTACTTATTGTACAGTAGGCATGTATATTATGTGTCTTGCTAGTCCTCTAAGGACCTGGTGATCTCTCCAGGTATTAGATGAAGGTATGGTACACTGATGGAGGATGATTGCTACACCAAGACTGCAGGTATATTTAGTTGATGTTTTATCGTTCTCTTCCATGATTAGATTTTGTCCTATATTATATTACTTTGACATTGCTGCTATATAGCCTAGTTTTACAAGCTTTTCTTTCATTGGAAGCTTGTTCAAGATAATTACATTAGAGTCTGGTCCACTTTATTGTATATTATCTTTTCTTGTTACTTGTGGTAACCGGTTTGCTAATGTCTGACCAATATTAGTTTACTTGGTTTATACAAGAGTTTATCTTCAGTGGATTGAGATATTTGTAGATTCCTTTAGAAAACCAGGCAGTTTATACGTATTCGAGCTGGGCTGGAGTCCTCTCAATGCGTAGCTGGCATGTATACGTATCCTAGTCCTACGTATTTTGGGACTGGGGCCTTATAATTATTGATATCTAAAATTTCTAATTTTCGAAGTAAATTGTTGAATCTATCTTCTGCCAAAGGTTTAATAAAGATATCAACTAGTTGATGTTCTGTGTCAACAAATTCTAAATTAATGTCGCCATTTTGTTGATGATCTCTAAGGAAGTGATGTCGTATCACAATACGCTTGGTGCGTAGGTGACATATATGATTCTTAGTAAAATTGATCATGCTAGTGTTATCACAAAATATAGGAATGTATGAATAATGCAAATTGTATTTTTCTAGGGTTTGCTTCATCCATAAAATTTGCACACAACAACATCCTGCGACGATATACTCAGCCTCAGTAGTTGATATTGCAACAAAATTTTATTTCTTGCTAAACCAAGAGACTAAATATTTGCCTAGAAAATGACACGGTCTACTAGTACTTTTTCTATGCACTTTGTATCCAACAAAATTAGCATCCAAATAAACGATTAGGTTAAGGACGTAGTTTTGGGATACCACAAGCCGACAGAGAAAGTGCTTTTAAAGTATTGAAAGATACGCTTAACAGCGCGCAAGTGTGATTCCTTAGGGTTAGCTTGGAATCATGCACATAAGCAAACACTAAACATTATATCGGGATGATTAGTAGTTAGAAACAATAAACTATCGATCATACCTTGATACATATGTGTGCCGATTTGTTTGCCTTGTTCATCTATGTCAAGCTTAGTTGAAGTTGCCATCAAAGTTCCAAGCGATTTTGGTTGACTCCAGATCGAACTTCTTTAGCAGATCCTTTGTGTATTTGGCTTGACTAATGAACGTCCCATTTGTGGTTTGCTTTATTTGTAGTCCAAGGAAGAACTTCAACTCCCCCATCATGATCATCTCAAACTTACTCTGCTTGCACATAAAAAATCTTGACAAAGAAGTTCATCAGTAGAACAAAAAAATAATGTCATCGACATAAATTTGTACTAATAAAAGATTATTATTCAAAGATTTTATAAAAAGTGTGGTATCTGCCTTGCCTTTTGAAAAATCTTTTTCAAGTAAAAAAAGCTTAGACGGTCATACCAAGCACGAGGGGCTTGTTTCAGTCCGTATAAGGCTTTCTTTAACTTGAAAACATATTCAAAAATTTTGAAATCAGTAAAACCAGGCGGTTGAGCAACATAAACTTCTTCTTTTTATAAAACTATTTCTGAAAATACTTTTAGCATCTATTGGAAATAGTTTAAAATTATGAAAACATGCAAAAGAATATAACATGCAAATGGATTCTAAACGTGCAACTGGGATATATGTCTCATCATAGTTGATACATTCCTCTTGGTTGTATCCTTAAGCTACGAGTCGAGCCTTGTTACGTGTGATTAAACCATTTTTGTTAAGTTTATTTCGGAATACCCAAGAAGTGCCAATTATCGGATGATCAATGGGCTTAGGAACAACTTTCCAAACTTGATTCTGTTCAAATTGGTTCAATCCCTCTTGCATAACATCTAACCAACAAATATCATTACAAGCTTCTTCTATGTTCTTAGGCTCAAACTGTGAAATAAATGCTACACTAGAAACAATATCTCTAGTTAAGGAACGAGTACTTACACCTTTTGTGATCTACCTATTACTAAGTCCTTGGGGTGGTCAGCCATGAATTTTATCCTCTTTGGCAGAGCTCCAAGTAGCTGATTTTGTGTTCCGCTTCAGTAGGTGCTTAGCTTGGTGTACCGTGGTCTTCATCATCACTATCATTGTTCATTTGACTGTTCATCTTATGGAAGATGATGTTGATTGATTCTTCAGTTGACATTGATTTCTTGTTGAAAACTTTGTAACCTTTGTACTTGGCGGCATAACCTTGAAAAAATATCTTTATCGACTTTCAAGTCAAAATTTTCCAAATAATCTTTTGTATTCAAAATAAAACATTTGCTACCAAATTTTTAAATAAGAAACAGAGGGGGTCCTATTAAAGCGTAGTTCATGGGGAGTCTTTTTTGATTCAGGTCAAATCAAAACCTTGTTCAGAACATAGCATGCTATAATGACAGCTTCCGCCCAAAAATATTTAGGTAGGCTAAACTGTTTTAACATAACTCTAGTCATTTTGCTAAGAGTTATGTTCATACGTTCCACAATGCCATTTTGTTGTGGAGTCCTAGGGCAAAAAAATTATACAAATATCCGTGTGTGTCACAAAATTGTTCAAAGTCAGCATTCTCGAATTCTCCACTATGATCGCTTCGAATACGAGTGATCATGAAACCTATCTCATTTTGTACCTTTTTATAAAATGTGATAACTCCTGAGAGTGTGTCATTCTTATGAGCAAGAAAATATACCCACGTGTATCTGGAGTAATCATCTACAATTACGAAGGCATATAGCTTACCATTAAGACTAGCAACTCTGATGCACGTGTATCTGGAGTAATCATCTACAATTACGAAGGCATATAGCTTACCATTAAGACTATCAACTCTGATAGGTCTAAATAGATCCATATATAATAATTATAGAGGTCGAGTAGTACTTATTGCGTTGATCGGTTTAAAGGATGATCTAGTAGTTTTGTTCTTTTCACAATTGCTACATACTATATCTTTCTTGAAAACGATCTCTGGTAAGCCTCGTACCAATTTCTTTGTGGATAACCTCATAATTGTGTCCATGTTTACATGACCTAGCCTCATGCGCCACAGTTGACTCTCATTATTTATGGCATATAGGCATCTACCTACACTGTTAGTATTCTCTAAAAGATAGAAAACGTAGATATTATCTTCCCTAATACCATCAAAAATAGTACTACCAGTTGAGCTATCAACTACAGTAGATTTATCTTTAACAAAACTAATAACATAATTATGGTCAGCTAAATGGCTTATGCTTAGTAGGTTATGTTTTAATTCTGTTACAAGACTTACATCTTTAATAATGGGATATGAAGCCTTACCAACGCTTCCAATACCTATAATATACCCTTTAAAGTTGTTTTCAAATAAGACATATCCTTCTTTCTTATTCGAAAGTATTGCAAACAAAGATGCATTGTCGGTCATATGTCGTGAGCAACTGATGTCGAGGATCCACTTGCTTCTAGAATGGATTGGATGTTCCACCTACAAAATAATTTGCAGATGAAAGTCATGGTACCCTTTTCTTATAGGGTCCTGACATGTTAGCTTTTGGTACCCAAGTACAGATATTCAAACCTACTAATCTTCTAACTCTACATGTAGAAGAAATATGACCAGGGGTGCCACAGTAGTGACATCTAGCATGTGCATGAATGTTAGGTGAAGTGTTGGTCTTGTGTACTTGTTTGGTAGTGCAATGGGCTTTCAGAGGATACTTATAATAAAAAGCATTTTTAGGATTGTTATACGTCTTGGGTTCATCAGTCTTTGGTAAGATAGTGTTCCTTTTGGGGAAGTGACACGTGTTAGGAGAAGAAGTAGTCAATATCGCTATTTTTCTAGCCTAATTTCCAACTTTTTGAAGTGTCAAATAATCTATTACAATCAGCATTTAGGGCGTCATTCCTAATCAACGCATTGATACTCTTCTTCTCGATTTAATAGTCTTCTTATAGATGAGCTATGGTCTTGTCCATTTCTTCAAGAGTGCGTGATGCTTTGTGTAGTTGTAGCTTGATAGAAGCTAACTTACCAGTCTCACTAGAGGGTTGATTCTTTCTAACAACATCTAGTAGTTGGGTCAGTCTTTTTATCTCAAGTTTGTGTTCCTTAAGAACCTTCTTAGATGTCTTGTATTTATCTAGCAATTTCCTATGGTCTTCTAGAAGGTCACTAAAGGCATCACCTAGCTCATCAAAAGTAAAGTCTTCATATAGAGGGTTAGTAGTTACCTGATCGAATGCCATTAGGCACACATTTGTAGCATCATAAGAACTATCATCTTCTGAGCCGCTGACTTCGTTTTTGTGACATATGCTCATGTTTGCATACTTTCTGGACGCCGATTTTTCGTGTAACTATTTTCATATTTGTTACCTTTCTTGGTCGATGATGCTGATGGACAGTCTTTCTTGATGTGTCATTTTTTTTTGCATCCGTAGCATATTTGCTCTTTATCATCATTGTTATTGCTGTTGATGTTCTTGCTTCGACGATTGTACTTCAAATTTTTTTAAAATTTCTTCCCATGAGAGCTTGCTTTCACCATCTAAGTCACCGTCTTCAAAGTCCTCTATAACTAATATTTTGTATTGTGCCTTAAAAGCAATTGATTTTTCATTGGGTCGGATTCTTCAAAATCTTGCAGATGCAGCTCATGAGTCATCAGCTTCCCCGTGAGTGTTTTAAGTGACATTGTTGTGAGGTTATTTCCTTCAATGATTGCCGTAGCCTTGGGATTCCAATTTTTTGTAAGATCTAGCTTTACTTTGCAAATCTTCTCGTGATTGTTGTACTCTTTGTCGAGTGAAGATTGTGGATTTACGATGTCAAGGAAACGAATGAACATCTGAGTAATCGTCTCATTTGGCTTCATCTTGAAATTATTCTTGGGTCAATCTACGGATCTTTGATTCTTTAACTTGAGTCGTGCCTTCATGAGTCACTTCTAGAAGCTTCCATACTTCATGTGATGTTGTGCAAGTGGACACCCTGTTAAATTCAGTTCTATCTATTGTACAAAATTGTGCATTGAATGAGCATCAAGAATAGCTTGTTTCTTTTCATTATTAGTGTACCTGTCGTGTGCCTTATTAACAAGTCCACCATCGACAACTATACGTGCTAGCTTTCTGTAGCCATCAATAATTATGAACCAAAGGTCAAAATCTAATGACTTCAGGTAGAAGCTCATTCATGTTTTCTAGCAAGTGTAGTTGATTCCATCAAACAGTGGAGGTCTGTTGCTGGATTGTCTTTCATGTGCATTAGCCATGTGATAGTGTCTCTAAAGAGTATATGCAAGTAAATGATAGAAACAATTATCTAATAAGTAAATACTTGTAAATTAACCCACTCTGATACCAATTATAGGATCAATATGCAGCAATATATACTATAGAGGTGGTAAGTAGAGTATGCAACAAAATATTAGCAATTAAACAAATAAGCACTACTATATCACTATCGTATTGTAGAGGCTATGTCACAAATAGATATAAGTAGCAAATAAGAGGGACGGAGAGAAAACACAAACACAATGATGTATCCTGGTTTTCTGCTTGTAAGGACTAGTCTAGGCCGAAGGACTCTTGCTCCGAGTTTGAAATCCACTATTGGAAACACAAGCGATAACCGAGTGCTTGTAGCTCTTACAACACCGAGCTTAAATCCGAAGTGCTCGACCGACTTCAATTGTGAAGTGTGAACTTCTAGATCAAGCCTCTGATTACAACTCTCTGAAACTTCTAGACTGTACCAAACTAGCAAGTAGACTAGAGTGTTGATATATATATAGTGTTATTGGGCTTTAGTCCCACATTGGCTAGAATGATAGGAGAGGAGGCTAGCCTCTCCTATATATATGTTGTTACTCCATTCAATAAAATCACTTCAAGTCTCAACATGGTATCAGAGCCTAAAATTGCTTAGCATACCGTTAGAGACCCCTCCTCCACACAAACCCTAACCCTAATCCCCCTTCTACGCCGCCGCTGCCGCCCGCTGCCGCTGCAGCTGCTGCCGCGCCGCCGCCGCCGCAGCGCCGCCCCGCTGCTGCTGCAGCTGCCGTGCCGCCGCCGCCGCTGCCGCGCTGCTGCCGTTGCTGTGCCGCTGTTGCGGCTGCAACTGCTGCTGCTGCTGCCGTTTTTACGGCTGCAGGATTCATTGTACCGCTATTGCGGGTACAAGATTTACGCTCGTTTCTGTACCGTTTTTACGGCTGCAGGACTCATTGTACCGCTATTGTGGGTACAAGATTCACGCTCGTTCTTGAGATCAATCTCAAGGAGATGCCTATAATCCCTAGATCCGATGAAATCAGACATATTCGGATTTAGGAGAGGATGGCAAGGACGAGCGTGAGTCGTGGAGCAAGTGTGAAGTGATCGAGAAGAAGCATCGATGGAGGAGATTCTCAAGAAGCTGGATGCTGACGATGTGGCGACATTGCTGAAGTTGATAAAGGTGTCGGCTGGTGAAAGCACGACACGAGCACCACCAAAGTTAGAACTACCCTCCATCGATCTGAAGTTGGATGGACCAGCCACCTATTTGAGTTGGTCACGGCGGGTGAGAAGAACCCTTGCAGGTAAGAACCTGGAGGGATTCTTGACAGGCGAGAAGACAGAGCCGGAAGAGGGCTCGACAGGACGCGACGAGTGGAAATCCACTCATATGGTGATTTATATCTGGCTTCTCAACTCCTTAGTCCAGTCTATTGCTTCCACAGTAGATGGCATTGAGATGGTGAAAGACGTATGGGAGAAATTGAGAAGAACCTATGATGGCATAGGTAACAATCTACGGATCTTCCAGATAAAAGGGGAGATCGACGACACCGTACAAGGCGAGAAGACGGTGCAGGAGTACGCTACGGAGTTGGAACGCCTCTGGCTGGATTATGATCACCATTCCAAACGGGCAAGCTGCGGGGACCCAAAGTGCAAGGAGAGACAGGTGTGTCTGCAGGAGAGGACGATGAAATTCCTTAAGGGACTGACTGCAGCATTCACACAGAGAACAGCCTTACTCCTCGCCCAGCCAGCGATCCCTAGTCTCGAGGAGGCTATCTCAGCCATGATTCAGGAGGAGACGCGGATCAGATTACAGACAGGGACAGGCGCATCATCGACAGGTGCTTTACCCGAAGTGAAGTCAGCACTAGCAGCTACCGGTTCGGGGGATACAGGATCCAAGGGAGAGCTCTGGCAACAGAATCGGCAGTGCTACAACTGTGGGGAGATGGGCCACCATCGATATGCTTGTACCAAACCACCTAAGGA
Organism: Iris pallida; assembly: GCA_029216955.1. NCBI lineage: Eukaryota > Viridiplantae > Streptophyta > Magnoliopsida > Asparagales > Iridaceae > Iris > Iris pallida. Next base: position 7,203 of record JANAVB010015427.1, on the reverse strand, counting down.
GGGAGACTCAGGTGGTGGACGTGGACGAGGATATGCTGGACGTGGACGTGGTCGAGGAGGCCGACGAGGCGGTCGAGGAGGCTATCGGGCAAACCTGCTGGTGGCAGATGGGAATGGAGGAGCTGGCGGCGCCTTTACTGAGGAGGATCAGGCGCTACTGGATCTGCTGGAGAGAAAGCAAAAAGCGTCAATCGAAGGAGACAGGAGGAGCGTAGCAGAGGAGGCATCCACTCCATTCTTCAACGCTGCTATGTATGCCCATCCATCAGAAGGTACTGACGAGTCTCACGCTCTTGCATCTATGTCTTCCCTTAAAATGTCAGACTAGATTATCGACTCAGGAGCATCTCGGCATGTGACCGGAAATGCTAGTAAGTTTTCCTCGTACACTCACCTAGCATCGACAGACACCATTCAGACTGCGGATGGTACTTTCCAACCAGTGGTCGGTAAGGGTACTGTTAATTGTACGGGTTCAGTAAGGTTATCTAATGTTTTGCATGCTCCATCCTTCCCAGTCAGTCTCTTGTCTATTAGTTCTATAATTCTCCAACTAAAATGCATTGTTTCTTTTGATATTCCTAAGGTGATCTTCCAGGAGAAAGGGACGGGACGAAGACTTGGGACTGGCACTTGGCATGACGGACTGTGGTACCTAGATCAAGACGGACTGGACTCAGCATTGGTGTCTATGGCAGAGAAGGCTGGAATGGAGGAGCTGCAGCAGAAGACTGAAGACACTTTGATACTTCATCATAGGAGGATGGGGCATTCTTCCTTTGATACTCTAAATAAGTTGTATCCAGATATGTATGCAAAATCAAATAAAAGGAAATTAGTATGTGATGCATGTGAGTTAGGAAAACTTACTAGGAGTTCATATGTTGGAAATGGTCATAAGAGTTCTTCAGTCTTTGAGGTAGTTCATTCTGATGTTTGGGGCCCATGTGCTACTAACACTATGAATGGGTATAAGTATTTTGTTTCGTTTATCGATTGTGCAACTCGTGTCACCTGGCTGTATTTGATGAAGAACAAAAGTGATGTATTTGCTTGTTTTCGGGACTTTCATAAATATGTCCAGACTCAGTATAATGCAGTGGTGAAGATACTGAGATCTGACAATGGGACGGAGTATACCAATAGGACACTTGCAGAGTACTTGTCAGCACATGGAATACAGCATCAGACCTCTTGTGCATATACACCAGCACAAAATGGAGTAGCAGAAAGGAAGAACCGACATCTTCTGGAGACCGCAAGAAGTATGATGATCGACATGAATGTCCCACAACACCTATGGGGATATGCGATGTTGACAGCAGCTCAACTTATAAACAGGATGCCTTCAAAAGTCCTGGGATGGAAGTCTCCATGTGAAGTATTACAAGGTAATAATAGTGGAATACTTCCACTAAAGGTGTTTGGATGTGTGTGTTTTGTGAAGGACAACAGACCATTCGTTGGAAAACTTGACCCTAGAGCAGTCAAGTGCATCTTCGTGGGCTACTCAGCAACTCAGAAGGGGTATGTATGCTGGAGTCCAGTAGAGAAGAAGAAATTTGTTAGTATGGACGTCCACTTCCGGGAGCATGAGCCATATTACCGCCAGGATGGAACTTCGTATAACACGCCTCATACTACAAGTATAAGGCGAGAGGGGGAGATAGAGAACTTGGAGAACCTGGTGGTAACCGATTTAGAAGTTTGGCATAGAGACACGGTTGAGGAGGAACATGAAGGTGAAGCGGAACAGAGGGAGGAGACGAGAAGTGTTACACCTACGGCTCAGGGGGAGTTACTGACCTACAACAGGAGAAACAACAAGCAGACTACAGGACCAGTACCTACAGTGTCAGTGCCAAGTCCCTTGCCTGTGCCTGTCCCAACTCCTGAGACACCTATACCACCATCCTCCTCATCTACACCACCATCCTCCTCATCTACACCACCACCCTCCTCAGGTGATATCGTTCCTCCCATACTACTACCTACACGAAGGACTACTCGCAGCAATGCGGGAAATCCTCCGGACAGATATGGTTGGGATCTTGCTAAGTTTGTTTCTTATGATCATATATCTTCTTCTCATGGAGCATTTATAGCATCTTTGGATAGTATTACTGTACCTAACAATTGGCAGGTTGCCAAGAACGATCCAAAGTGGAAAGCGGCAATGCACGAGGAGTTGGGAGCTCTTGAGAAGAACCACACTTGGGAGCTGGTGAGACTGCCAGAAGGAAAAAGAGCAGTTGGATGTAAATGGGTTTTTACTGTGAAACAGAACCCAGATGGACAGGTTGAGCGCTATAAAGCTCGACTGGTGGCAAAAGGATACAGTCAGACGTACGGCATCGACTATGACGAGACCTTTGCACCAGTGGCGAAGATGAGCACTGTCAGGACCTTGATCTCCCTGGCAGCCAATGGAGGGTGGAAGCTACACCAACTGGATGTGAAGAATGCATTTCTTCATGGAGATCTAGTAGAGGAGGTGTACATGGAGATACCACCAGGATTCGGCACAAAACAGACAGAAGGCAAGGTCTGCAGACTGAAGAAGTCTCTCTATGGACTGAAGCAGTCTGCTCGGGCATGGTTTGACAGGTTCAGGAGAGCAATTATAGGGATGGGATATCAGCAGATCAATGCTGATCACACTGTCTTCTTCAGACGGAGTGAAGGCCATATCACCATGCTTGCAGTATATGTAGATGATATGATTATCACAGGCAATGATGAGCAGAAGATCGCCCAACTCAAAGTAAAACTTGGCAAGGAGTTCGAGGTGAAAGATCTTGGCCCCCTTCGATACTTCCTTGGGATTGAGATTGCTCGAGATAATGAGGGAATCGTTCTTTCTCAAAGGAAGTACGCACTGGACCTGCTTACGGAAACAGGGATGATGGGATGTAAACCAGCTACGACACCGATAGACCAGAAGTTTAAACTGGATGCTGAAGCTGGAGAACCAGTTGACCGGGATAGATATCAGAGATTGGTGGGCAAGTTAATCTACTTAAGCCACACTCGACCTGATATCAGCTTTGCGGTAAGTGTAGTAAGCCGCTACATGCATGACCCCCGGAAGGGTCACATGGACGCAGTGTACCAGATTCTGAGGTACTTGAAGGGAGCCCCCGGGAAGGGACTGATCTTTAGAAGAAATAATCATGTAGGCATTGAGGGCTATTGTGATTCTGACTGGGCTAGCTGTGCTGACGATAGGAGATCCACATCGGGATACTGCATATTTGTAGGAGGCAACTTGGTCTCTTGGAGGAGTAAGAAGCAGTCAGTAGTGGCCAGATCAACAGCTGAAGCAGAGTATAGAGCGATGGCCTTGGGAGTCACAGAACTATTGTGGTTGAAGAATATGCTGACGGAGCTAAAGCTGGACCAGGGAACAAAGATGAAGCTATGGTGTGACAACCAGTCAGCTATTAATATTGCCAACAATCCAGTGCAGCATGACAGGACCAAACATATTGAGATTGACAGATTCTTCATCAAAGAGAAACTGGATAAAGGAGAACTAGAGCTGGGCTATGTTCCAACCAAAGATCAGGTAGCAGACGGACTGACAAAGGGGCTTAGTTCTATCAACATGATGAGAGGATGTGACAAGATGGGCTTAGTGAATATCTTTCGCCCATCTTGAGGGGGAGTGTTGATATATATATATAGTGTTATTGGGCTTTAGTCCCACATTGGCTAGAATGATAGGAGAGGAGGCTAGCCTCTCCTATATATGTTGTTACTCCATTCAATAAAATCACTTCAAGTCTCAACATAGAGGTTGTAAAACATGCTTGAGATTTAAAAATGAAGGCTTTAAATAGCTTAAAAAGCTTAAGAGAATAAAAAAGAAGATAGAAAATGGATAAGTGATTTAGAATGAAAAACTCTTTTCTATTTGTAGGATTGCTGAAAACTAAGTTCTGGTCGAATTCAGATGCCAAAAGTTCAAAAATTTGATCGTTGTAGCCGAGTCTGTAAGAAGAACATGTTACAGGGTTTATCAAATCAGGTACCTGAGTTCGGGCTGAGTTCGTACCGAACTCTGTTCGAACTCTGGTCTTCTGTTTAGGTCAGAATCTAGGGTCTAAAATGCAATTTTGGGCTCTTTTGAACAGTTGGGCTTTTGGGACTATTTTTCAAATGCAGGTTTTTGGGTTTGTTTAAAATAATAGGTAGCTTTAAAAATTAAGTCAGACAGTTTAAAAAACATTTTTGGGTCAAGCCTATTTTCCAGTACGACGTAGTTTACATTATTTTCTAGACTCAATAAAATAGTAGAAAATACATTTGAAAAAAAAAGATAATGACAGATGTGACGATTGTGCAAATCTTGAATGGTAGCAGTACTTGGTGTCGTAGCCTGTTGTAAGTAGCCCTTATATCGAGTTCTAGTTTAGACGATTATCAAAGTCGGTTCGACCATGACTAATGGGCCCACAAGGATTTGTGAGTGTTTGGAGGGATTTTGGTAGAGAAATGAGTGGAAAATAGATAGGGTTTTTGGAGAGCTCCAAACTAGGGTTTTGGAGCTTAAAATAAAATATTGAAGAATGGGCCTCCTCTCCATCTTGGACACCTATATAGGGAACCCTAAAAGCCTATGGAAAATGTCCATAATGCCCTCAAGTGTCATGAAGACTTAAGTTAATGTAGGAAAGTTTCTAGCCTAAGTGGTGGATTAGTTCTAAACCTATTCATGACCTATTTATGACTTAAATGAGTCTAGTTGTATCCAACCTAAAATGTGGGTTCATGGGTCATGATAAGTCGAAATCGGTTCACTAATTAAGGGTCCAATAAATAGGCTAGTCTACCAATAAATGCAACAACACATGTAATTAATTAAATAGCTATATACACAATATATAATGTAAAATGATAAGAACAACCCTATTTAGGATTATGGTAGTGACAACCATGCCCTGCTAAGTTCAACAAGATGAACCAAATGAATGCAACAAAATTTGTACTTAGCTATGCAGCGTCTTGTTAAAAGTCTCGCTCGATCGAGGCGACTACTCGCTCAGGTGGGTAGCTTCGATGAACTTGCCTAAGCTTTTCCTTCACGTTTAATAAAATGGAAGTTTTATATGCACGGAGTAGGTTTGGTAATAAAAGTGATAAACCCACATAGCTAAGAGGATAATCCCATTGTCTCAAGTGCGTGTAAAACATGGGAATGTCATCCTGTTGCCTAGAGTCTCTCCTTAATGTGTATTCAAAAGTTGGCACTGGGTCTCTCAAACTCACAATTGAGTTAAGCAGAGTTCTGCCATAGGCTATGGACTTGGTGTCATAGCAGGCATGTCCCCACGATTCCATGGTTTGTTATAGCACTCATCCCAAGGGTTTCATGAGCATGCCAGATAGAGTTTGACTCAAAATATGGTTGGTTCAAGTTAAGCAGGAGGGCTATCAAATAGTCTTTCCTGAGTTTGGTCAAAAATGATGTAGCAACATAGAAAGTTCTCAGGACTGTAGGTTACCGAAATAGTCCCTGGTTTAAGGGAGTTACATGAGAAGTAAAGGAAAGGGAAAAAGTGAAGCACTGGTTGAGTCATATGGTCAGTTAGGTAGAGGCCATACATGATCATGGATAGCTTGTGCACAAGGTTTAAGTTTCTCCAATGAATTAATAGGGTACCTAGATCGTATCGACCTAGGGTGGCACACCCCGATTCCGAAAATCGATATTATTCCTCGACCATAATGTCGTATGAACCTATGCGCTCGCACAAGGCAAGGTCATAAGGTTATCTGAAACACAACATCTAAAAGAGTACGCAAAAAAATTGAATAAAATATTTAAAAGATAAAAAACTTTTCTTCATTGATAATAAACATCATTTATAAGACTGTATTATAATAGTTGTCACACAGACTTAGAACTTAACTCAAACACAAAATGAACGTCGATAAGATAGTCATTCCATACATTACATCCCCTTTAATACAACCAAACACATTCAAAACACCTACTATCGTGGCTAGTAGAGCCATCTTCTTTGGACTAAAATCCCGAGTCTTCAAATGGATTGAAACAAGCCTTCAACATGCAAACGAGGCTACAAAACGCCCTAGTGTTTCCTTCAGCTAAGTAACATATTCTTGTTGATTCGGAGCACTTATGGATAGCGAGGATCAGTACGTTGCCATGTACTGGTGGGTAATTAATTAAATTCCATGCTCATCATTTGGTTCAAGAAGTTATATGATTTAGTTGGTGATATTTCTAGCCATCATTGTAAATTTCATAAAAGAAACTGAGGAGGCATAAGCAATGTAAACTACCATAAAACTTACCCATGGCAGAGCATGCCGTTGTAGTATAAAATTACCATGTTCTTTCCTGTCAATTGTTATCATAGCTAACAGAAACTACATGTGTTTTATGTGAATGTCACTAGCAAGTCTAGCCTTCTTGATGTTATAGCTTGGTTTAGACAGTGATCCTTCCAGCGCAGTTGTGAGTGTAAAACCATTATTTTTTTAAATTATTTTTTTATTATTTTATTAGACTTTAAATTTAAATTTATATAATTTATGATTTTTACTAATTATTAAAAGTGTCCTTAGCCATTGATGAGTTTTGGAGCACTAGACGACCATAAACTTTGGCACGAAAGATGTAGTAGTGTGCTTTGACCAGTATCTTAGCCATGCCATGGGAGGCCTAGCCATAGTTCAGTCCGAACTAGGAAAATCAGGCCGAGTTGTGAAATAACGCATTTAAAATATTTTTATTTAGATATTAATTTAGATATTGATTTTTAGATGACACGGTTTGTCCAAACCAGCCCGAATTGGGCCCGAACCAATTTAGGCCCATGTAAGCATGTAGTGTGACCAAAAGTGGCCATGTAGACATATTTATGTATGTAAAAATAATTTCTAAATTATTTTAGAATTTCATGTACAATTTAAAATTATTTAATTATTTATGCAATTATTGGTATTTTATTATTTCAATAATATTTTATAAAATAGTACATTTTGTGGACCCGGGAAAGGGTGTGCAGTGTAAGTGCACTCATTGGGACGATCTTATTAATTATTATTATTAAAGTTATTTTGTGGAGATTTAATAAACATGTTTTTCTATTTAAATATTATATTATTTTGAGTTGATTTATTTAAGGATTGAATTTATATATATATTATGTAGATATGCTCAAATATATT
>JANAVB010015426.1:0-47032 GCA_029216955.1 Iris pallida | reverse complement strand
ATATATATATATATATATATATATATATATCCCAAGAAGAAGGACACCTATATATATATAACACCCATTTCATATATTCATATAAAAGACGCAAAATATCGTAGCCTTTATAAGTAAACACCAGAGTAAGAAAAAGGAGCGGTGGAGCAAAATAAAGCGCACGCTCGGAGGACTAACGCCTCCAACACAACAACCAGCTGAGAAAGCACTATGTCAGCAGATCAGGGAGTTCCAAATGCCCTCATTGACGTGCTTGCAATATTTTTGATCTTGTGTATCTGTCTGTTGACCTAAAAAATAAGCTAAGCAGAGTTGTACTTGTGCCCCTCAGATCTGTATTGTTGCAATTTTTTCAAGTGACCTGCGTGATGGCTACTGCGATGATCTGGTGGCCGTGTATGGCGTTGCCCCAGGTGACCAGTAGATTATTGAAGCCCCCATCAACCGGGTCTGGAAGGCAGGAAGTGGAGAACTTGAGCCAAACCTCGGAGGCCAGGTCACCCGAGAGAGAATATGTTCCACGGTTTCGGGTTTGCACTCCGAGCAACAATGACACACAAAAGCTAAGCTGTAGCCAATGGTGGTGAGGGCGTTGTCTGTAGGAAGTTTCTTGAGTAAAGCTCTCCAAATCAGAATAGACCATGACCATTTCTTAGGATGCATGACTGCCAGAAAAAAGTCGTTGATGGAGGAAGGCATGCCGTCCCACGAGCCGCTAGCCGTGCCGAAGCTAGGGAGAAGGAGCCATCCGCCGACAGGGACCACCGGAGTGAATCTAGGTCCGGCCCAACCACGACGTCAGAAGCGGCTAAATCTGCTACTGCCCGTCCTCATCTATTCCAAATGCACCCTTCCCCAGTTCTAATCCCTGTTATTAGCCCACAGGTCCTTGATGACACCGTAGTGGGAGCATCCGAAGAGGATTGTAGAAGGGCGTCCCCTGACCACCGTTCGAAAAAGAGAAATGATTGCGCCCGATCCCAGACATAGACTAATCAAAGGTTCAGCGAGCCGTCGACCCTCCAGGATCGGTGCCAAGAAGCAGAGGATCTACTTTTTATGAGAGGCGATTGTATGGTGGGAATGCTGAAATTCTTGACCTTCATGAAACGGGCACATAAGGAGCGAATAACACGGAGCTTCCACCACATCTTTATTAAGCAGGCGTCAATATGAGTCAACTGTAACCCCGAGGCCTCCCTCGACGTGGGTCTAGCCATGGAGTCCCAGCTGGCCCAATGATGCTATCCTTGCCGTTGTAGTGACCCCAGAAGAAGTTGGCAAAGAAGCTTCCTATGTTGTCGAGGACTTCTTAGGTGGGGAGCTGGCAGCCAAGTGTAAATCGGGATAGAGAAAAGGACGTACTTGATCAGAATCATCTTACCACCAGCCAAAGCGTTGTGCCATCCCTCGATCCTCCTCCTGATTTTACCTACTAAATCATAGCCCCGCATTAGTTCCTGCCATACACCAATGGATACCCTAAGCAGAGAGAAGGGTGCACCACCAGAAGGAAGATATTAGTAAGCATGGTGGTGTTGGCTTCGTCGACGAGTGGTAGGCATAAATGGCATTCTTATTAGGGTTCATGCGCTGACCGGAAACATCTGGTGTATCTCTGCAGCGTGCTGTGAACCACCTCTACGGACCCAGCATCGCCCGAGAGAAAAATAAGAATGTCGTCGGTGTTGGACATGTGGGTGATAATCGGGTAGCCGCTGGCGGTGTGGAAGTGCTGGTAACGGGGGTGGTGCCCACTTTTTGGTTCAGGTTTCTACTCAACACTTCTGCAGCGATGATAAAGATGGTGGACGAAAGTATGGTCACCTCGTCTGACACCACGATTCGAGTTGAAGAAACCATCAACTTGACCATTGACGACGTTGGAGAACCACGAGATTACTGATCAATCTCCAGACATGTCAATGCAAGTCTCAGAGAGTCGAAGGGCCTGAACACCCAGATCATGAATTGCCAGTCAAGCCTGTCACACTTCTTCTCCATGTCCAGCTTGATGGAAATGCTACCTCCCTGGATGGAATTTTATGCAGCTGGTCATATCTTGGGCCAACAAATGTTATCTAATATTATGGCCACGGATGAACCCACTTTGTCCTTTCGAGATGATTTTGGGAAGTAACCCATTCATGCGATTAGCGATAATCTTGGAGATGATCTTGTTGGTAAAGGTGCACATGCTCAGAGGGCAAAATTTTTTGAAGGTTTCCTGTGTTGTCCTTCTTGGTGATGAGTTAGGTTTGCACTATACTACAAAATATTGATAAATAGCACTGACTTTAGCGACGGAAGATAATCCTCGCTAAATAGCGACGAAATAGCGACCTAGCGACCAATTTTTATGCATAATAAAATTTCAATATACGTCATGGAGTACGTCGCTAGTCCGCGCTAGTAGTACCCGACATCTTAATGATGAATAATTTCCGTCGCTGGCGACGAATAAAACTGTGGCAGCTAACCTTACATTTTCATTCTCAAAATTTGTCCAAATTTCTAACTTCCCCCAAAACCCCCGAAACCCTTTACTCCTCTCCTCCTTCCCCACCGCGATCTCCGGTGCGGCAACCCCCACCTCCTTGCCTGACGACCCCTCCTTCCCCGACGACCCCCTCCTTCTCGGCCCCTCACGCACGCAGCCCCCTCCTCGGCCCCCTCCCCCCCGACCCCCCCACGGCGGCCCCCTCTCCTTCCCCTCTTCTTCCCTACTGCTCATAGGCCCCCTCCTCCTCGGCCCTGCCGGAGACACCCTCTCTAATCAGCCTTCAACCCCCTCCTTCCTCCAATCAGTCTAGGTAATTTTTTAAAATTATGTTAATATGAATACTTTTGCTTGTAAATTGGGTGATGTAGTTGGTTTTGTAAATTTTGCTTGTAAACTTATGTTAATATGAAAAAGATTGGCTCATTGAAAACACCACAAAATAAAAATTAATTTAAGAAAGGGAATGGAGAAAAACAAAGGTTAGAGGGTATTTGTGGCAACAATCTTGTAAAGTATATTTTTAATAATTTTGTTAGGCTTAGGGACCGATATGTCTCGAATCCGAATAGACAAAAGTTGAAAGGGAATGGAGAAAAACAAAAATTAGAGGACATATTGCATTATTAAAAATGTTGGCATATTGCATTATTTGAGAGACCGACACCGATACGATTCATCTTGAAAGACCGATACCGATATGATACGGCTGATAGTACTAATCCGATAAGGCCAATTTAATATCGATATGATATGGTATAAGGATACGACCGATAGAAAACCGATAGCCGATACTAATCTCGATACTCATAGGAATGGTATGATACGGATTTCGATATTAAAGATTTCGATATCGATACTCATAGGAATGGTCTGATACCAATTTTGTTATCGATACTCATAGGAATGGTCGATATTACCAATTTCGATATCGATACTCATAGGAATGATCTGATACCAATTTCGATATCCATACTCATCGGAATGGTCGATATTACTGATTTCGTCATCGAGATCTCATAGAATGGTCTGATATCGATTTCGATATCGATACTCAAAGGAATGGTATGATATCAATTTCGATACTGATACTGTTAACATTGTTTGTTACAATTAGGTACTAAATTATTTTTTACTTGTATTTACCCAATATGGTACTTGGTGCAGAATTGGTTTCAACAATGAATCGATACTTAGTTAACCGTTCGTAGATGTAATCGGCGATATGAGATCAAGATTGGTTTGACGGATGATTTCAAGGCGGGCGTCGAGAATTCTGAGATACGCCAAGCCAACCTTATTTTATGGATGGAAGGCTCATAAAGTGTCATTGTGTCAATTATCATAATATATCATTCAGAGAGGTAGATCTCGTGAGAGAGAACCTCTACAAGAAGGGTTTCTTACCGAACTACAATGAGTGGATGGCTCAAGGAGAGCCTTTGGTTCCGCAATATCAGTCCTCCTTCAATACGGAGGTGGGAGACCCCACTCTTGGAGACCACTTCCAATATCAGCATCGAAACTTGGCACGTGAGTTGGTATTTGATGCGGCTTGTGCCGGTCGAAGTTTTGATCCGGAGGATCCGAATCCTGTTGCAAAGGAGTTCTATGATAAGTTCAATCATGCAGATACTCCGTTATATCCGGGTTGTGATTCTCATTCTGTCATGTCGGTGGTGATGCGGTTGTTGAACCTCAAGTCTGATTTTAACTTGCGTAAGAATGCTATGATCGGATAATTCAGTTTGTTAGAGAGTTACTGCCAAAAGGAGCGAAGGATTTGCCAGAAAACTTTTACAAGTCAAAGATGATGATACAAAAACTCGGATTAGGCTACGAAAAGATAGATTGTTGCCGAAACGGCTGCATGTTGTACTACAAGGAGAACAATGATAAAGACAAATATATTTTCTGTCACGAGGACCGGTACAAGCCCATTCGGTACAAAAAAATCAACTGCACGAGCAAGGTTGCGCCCCTACAAATACATGCAGTTTTTACCGATCATAAAGAGGCTACAGAGAATGTATATGTCCTCGAATACTGCAGAATACATGACATGGCATAGTAAAGAGCGGAAGATGGATGAAGAGAATTATCTCACCCATCTGATAGAGAGGCATGGAAGAATTTTGATCGATGTCATCCTGATTTGCTGCAGAGCCTAGGAATGTTCGTCTAACTTTATTCTGATTGATTCACTCCTTTCGGACAGTCGGGGGCTCAGTACTCTTGTTGGCCGGTGATTTTGACCTCTTACTCTACCACCGTGGATGTGCATGAAGACTCCTTATATGTTCTTGACACTTATCATACCTGGTCCAAAAAATCTAAAGAAGAACATCGATATCTACTTGCAGCCATTGGTGGATGAGTTGAAACAATTGTGGCAGTGTTCAGATGTATGATATATCGATATGGAGCAGAATTTTCAGATAAGAGCGATGTTGATGTGGACCATTAATGATTTTCTAGCATATAAATGTTATCTGGGTGGAGTACTCATGGTATTATGTCTTGTTTGATATGTATGGAAAAGAGTAAGGCATTTTGCCTTCAGAATAGAGGAAAAGCTTGTTTTTTTGATTGCCATCGTCAATTCCTTCCTATGTCGCATCCATGGAGAAGGAAGGGATGACTTTAGAGCTGGTAAATAGGAACTACATCCTCCCCCATTGAGATTGACTGGAGATATCATTTGGGCGGAGGTAGAGGATTTGTCGACTGTAAAAGAACATCCGAGTTCGGGCCATCACCTAGAAGGATTCGGACATAACCATAATTGGACGAAGCGGAGTATCTTTTGGGACTTACCTTATTGGAAGGACAATCTCATAAGACACAATCTTGATGTCATGCATATTGAGAAAAATATATTCGACAATATCTTCAATACGGTGATGGATATCAAGAAAAAACGAAAGACAATCCCAAAGCAAGAAAGGACTTGGAAATTATTTACAGGCGTCCAGAGTTGCATCTAACACGAAGATCCAATGGTAACTGGGTCAAGCCCTCAGCACCATTTACACTGAGTAGGGATGATAAATTGATAATATGCAATTGGATTAGAAACTTGAGATTCCCTGACGGTTACGTGTCGAATCTGGCAAGATGTGTCGATCTCAACGAACGCAAGCTGATAGAGATGAAGAGTCATGATTGCCACGTATTCATGGAGCGTTTACTTTCTATCGCTCTAAGAGAGATGTGTCTTCTCAAGTATGGGGTCCGCTGGCCGAGTTATCTATATTCTTTAGAAACTTGTGTTCAAGTAAGTTGACGGTGCAACATATGTTTGAACTTGAGGAGAAGATTGTATTGACATTGTGCAAGTTAGAAAAGGTATTTCCTCTCAGCTTTTTTGATAGTATGGAACATTTGCCGATTCATCTTGCATACGAAGCACGTATCGGTGCTCCCGTCCATTACCGTTGGATGTATCCATTTGAGAGGTATAAATTATTTAATTATCTAGTACTAAAATATTTTATTCAAACAGATCTAATATTGATATTATTTATAGATATCTACATCACCTGAAGAAGAAGATGGGCAATAAGGCCCATGTAGAAGCTTCGATATACGAAGCTATATTATTGAGGAGGTCTCAAACTTTGCTCAATCTACTTCGATACTCATGTCATAACAAACTGGAATAGAGCACCAAGAAATGATGAAGGTGAGGTCGATAAACCGAATCGTGGAATCCGCACTATCTTCAATGTGGTGGCAAGCCTACAAGTGCTTCTAAGTTACGGTGGCTGGAGGACGATGAGTTTGAAGCCACTCATCAGTATATCTGCCTAAATAGTGGTATAGAGGAGATGGAAAATAAAGAGAAGTAAGATACATAATTTTGCTATGTTATACTCCAATTTTGCGATATACTTGTAAAAATTTCACTAACTTTTCTCGTTTTTATCATAGTATTTTTAGAGCTGAGATAAAAATGGAGAGACGTAACATTGATGATGATGATCTTAATAGAGAGGGTGACAAAATTTTTGTCGTGGTTCCATAACTATGTAAGGATTAGTATCATTTAACTATTCTAAATTCAATTGACCGACGAAAGGGTTTTTGTCTTAATGACGTTATGATATGTGATGTTTTAGGTTTTTCGTCCTGGCACACAATTGACCGACGAAAGATTTCGAGCACTAGCTATCGGACCAAGCAAGAGGGCAAAATGTTGGAATGGATATACCATCAATTGCTTCAAATTTAGAACCACTGATAAGCCTATCAATCACTCATTTGTCGATGAGGAGGCTAATTCCACCAAGAATTCTGGAGTTTGTGTAAGGGGTTCAGTCTACGACGCCGATGCAGAATTTGACTATTACGGTGTTCTAAGAGATATTGTAGAGTTGGATTACTCTTTTGATACCCAAATTGTGCTGTTAAAATGATTGGTTCGATACAACACCCAAGCAAGGATGAAGAATTGACAAACAGTTTGGATTTATTGATATAAAACGAAAAAAGATATATAGGTTTCGAACCATTTATGTTGGCTAGTCAAACGGTCCAAATGTACTACACGAATTATCCTAGTCGACGACGCACGACTTGTGATTGGTGGACTGTATGCAAAACTAAAGCAAGAAATACATATATATTGGAGATCAAGCATACCAGGAGGATAAGGTAGTCATGCCTCAACCATATATAAGTTTAGCCGGCATTGATGACATGGAGGTTGACGTTACTGTAGAGGATGATATAGTTGACGAAGAGCTTGACATAGACTCTTCATGTAGATAAAGAGTCTGAAATGGACGTATCGGATGAGGAGAAGAATTTGAAGATGAAGGTTAAAGTGAAAGTAATAGTGAAAATGAAGAAGATGAAGATGAAGAATTTGGATTACGAAGAAGATGAAGAAGATTAGTACGTATTACCTATTAGATTTGTATTAATTATTTGTATCAACACACCTTTATTTAATTTTTTTAGATTTGCTTTGATTATTTGTATCATCACATCATTTTTTTATTTCTTTTAGATTTACATATGGCGGGACGAGGTCGTCCACGTCGACTTCGAAGATCTGTATCGACCCGTCCTCATACTCATGCTCCTCCTAGTACTCCGGCTGCAGATCATAGAGGAGTTAGCAAGGACGATTTGGTGATGAGGAGGATGACTTATCTCCGTCGTTCACCGTTCTTCTCAGTCAGAGCTAGCCCGGATATTCCTTCAGCATCTACTCCTACCGGTGATATTGCCCCGTCTTCTACGCCGGAGAGTACACCTGTCGCTCCTACTACGACGAACCTATATCCTAGCCTTTTGGTCGACCGTGGAGTGCACATACGTCGACCAGGATTTGCAGACCCTCCTACCCTGCCAGAGCGGCCAGCCAATATCACTCGTACAGAGCTGTGGGCCGATAGAACGACGTAAGTATACTAGTGTTAGTAGACACATTTATTCATACTCTATTTATTATCTAATCGTACATTGTTTTGTTTATTCCAGGTTCTTTCCGGTCCAGGCTGGTAGAGATTTAGGGTAGTTGATGCGTCGACAATTCCATGGTCCCTATCTGAACTTCGGGGACACCCAGTTGATAGACGATTCATTTGGCTCGAGATGCTTGAGGTATGTCTAAATAATATCGTCTTTGTTTACAACATTTCTTAAATATTTGCTCATTTGTTTTTTTTTGTCATTATTTACAGAAGTCGTACTGGTGGCCGGCGCATAGAGATCAGGCGATCTGGAAGTGCTACAAGTCCATCGCCAACAAGAGGTTTAGGGATATGGTCAATGACTAGAAGGCATTATTTACACTAAGTAGTGATCGAAGCAAGGAGTGGTTGAATGAGGAATTCTGGGAGGAGATGAAGAAGAAGATGGACACTCGGCCTACAAGGACAAGTATGAGAAGGCAAAGGCTTCCCGTGCTAAGGGTGGTCACCACACGGGTGGATCCATCCCAATTATAGAGCATTATCGACGGCTGGTGAGTATTTTTATTTGTTATTTCTTCAATTGTTTATGTTTACTGTTTAGTTATAAATTGATGTTTAATTGTTACAGTACGAGAAGGTCGCCAAGGTAGGCGGAGACCCGAACACCGTTGACTTCCCTAAAGTTTTCGAGCGTACCCATAGGCAAAAGAAGGATGGGAAGCTCGTAGATGATCGGGCAACCAAAGCCTATCTAAGTTTTCCGAGTCCTATATCTAATTATATTTTTTTCTTCGTCTTTACGTACTTAACTATATTTTGTTTAGTGAAATTGTTAGTCTGAACTATAATATGAATATTAACTCTAAATCATAACCCTAAGTACAGTAGAAACTCTATAAAATACACTTGGGACCACCAAAATTTATTAATTAAAAGAGTTATTAATTAATCGATAAATTAATAATTATTAATTTATATATTAATTATATTATTAATTTATAGTAAAATACTTACGTAGTTTACAAACACCTTTCAAGCTTCCACTTAATTATTGTATACAATGCATGTGTATATCAAATGAAGGGCCCAATTTGAAAGAAACCTTCAATCATCCACCTTATTATGCTTCTTGTGTTCAGTGTATCACTTTATGGACATTAAAAATATTTTCAAGAAACCTTCAATTCTTGAGTCATTTTTCAAGAAACCTTCATAAATCATTCATGTAATATGCTATATATAAGGAATTATTAATTTATATTTTATATGGGGTCTGAAGAAATTATCAAAAATGTATTATCTTATAATTATAGCGAATTATTAATTTAGCACCCTATCCCCGAGTCGGGACCGGCCAAAAATATTATCTTAGAGAGTTTATTAAATAATCGAGTATTAATTTATAGAGTTTCTACTGTAGCATTATAAATCAAAGAATAGTTTAAGAGACGTATGAGAATGTAACCATAATAATACTTACATCAAAAATAAAATACCAATATTAACTCTAAATCTATTCACCTATATAAATATAGGTGACTTATGAGACTTTAGAGAGTCGAGTCGGTGACGGAGGGACTGCCGAGGGGGGAGCTGGGACTAGTCAGCCACCGTCGCCGACTATGAGGAACGGCTTGTGGATACAAGCCGTAGGTAGAGGGAAAGGGGGCAGCGGTACGGTACCAGATTATTGGCATCCCAGCCGTCCGTTTATTCCTGAGCTCCTCTATCTCCACCACCTCCACCTCCACCTCCACAGACCGACGATACTGCCGACGCCTACACCTTGCGGCAGATTACGCAGATTCTGGTAGCCCTCTAGGGTCATGTGGGGCAGATGAGTGGAGCTCTGATCACAGCAGGTCTGATGCATGCCCCTACCGCATCGGCTCCTGCTTCGACCACAGCGCCTCCACCAACGACTGCTCCTCTGACCACAGTGCCTACTACACCGGCTCCTCCTCCGACCACAGTACCTCTTGTCGTGCCGCCGACTCTTCCAAACGTCGTTCCTGTCGAGGACGTAATCGGATCCTCACTTTGGTCCTGGGGCAGTTATATTCATGCGGACGGCCGGTTATGCCTCCGCCACCCCACCACCATCAGTTTGAGTTTTGTTTATTTTTTGGTTGTATTTGACGATGAGTTTGTGTATATGTACTATTGCGACTGTTGGACGTGTTTTTATCATTTGACTGTTGGAAGTGTTTGTATATGTACTATATTTGACTGGTGAACATATTTGATTGTTGGATGTGTTTGATCGAAATGCTTGGGTTTATTTTGTTATATTGGGGTTATAGAGTTTATGTATGACTGTTGGACATATTTGGGTTATAGAGTTTATGTATGACTTTTGGAATGACTGTTGGACATATTTGACTTTTGGAATGAGTTTATGTAAGTATTCCAGGTTTGAGCAAAGCTGGAACAATTTAATGTGGTATAAATAAAACGTTTAGCGACTAACCATTGACGGATTAGCGACGTTATTCTGGAAAATTTGCAGGCTAGCGACTATCCAGCGACGGATTAGTGACGCAATCTTGGAAATATTTTCAGGTTAGCGACGGGTTAGCGACAGAAATATCCGTCGCTGCACATCTGCCTGATACTAAAACCGTATCAGACGAGTCATCGACGAAAATTTCTGTCGCTGAGCTTATGGAAAATTTGATATTTTGGCTCACTAGAAAATGTCAGTATTCCGTCGCTAATATGTCGCTGTGGTTGCCGACGTTTGATATTCGTTGCTAATCCATCGCTATATTTGCGTCGGTATTTCCGTCGGTAATCCGTCGCTATAGCGACGGAGTACCGATGTATTTTCTATAGCAACGTTATGTTTATCGACGTCAATTATCCGTCGGTAAACTAATTTAGCGACGGGATATACGTATTTAGCGGCGGATTGGTCTGTCGCTAAATACCAATATTTTAGTAGTGCTAGATATCGATTTGGGATACCTGGCTCCTTGGAAGAAGGCAATCACCGCTTCATGGATGTCTGACTTGATGATATCCCAGCAAGATCTGAAGAAGAAACCCGAAAAGTCGTCCGAGCCTGGAGCGCTATGCTCTTTCAGTGACCAAACTGCGTCTCTGACCTCTAGTTTGAGGGCTGACATTGCAGCTGGATGTTGTCGCTATCCACGATCAAATGAGGGATAGTCGCCAGAAATGCCTCATTCTTGTGGATAACATCTTTGGTGAACAGCTAGGAATAAAAAGAGGAGGTGGCCAACTGGATGTCTCGTTTGTCAGTGAGAGTGCTTCCGCTTTCATCAGCTATGTGGTGGAGGTTGAGATGTTGCCTACGCCCCTTGACGCAAGAATGAAAGTATTTCATGTTTTTGTCGCCCTCGATGTCCCAAGTCGGCCTGGCTTTCTGTTTCCAAAATTTCTTCTCAACTTTGAGGTGGTACTTCAAAAGTGCTCTGGTGAGGTTGAGAGAGACGTGAGCCGCTAGAGAGCCGTCGTGGGCGAATATGATCTCAGCGCGGGATACGTCATCCTTAGCAATACGGACAGCCTGGAAGATGTCATCGTAAGTTTTCCTGCTCCAAAGAGTGAGCGCTTTCCTGGATGCTTTCAGTTTAGCTGCCACCTGTTCCAGAGGATCCAGGGCATTGGGGCCTCTCCATGCGACCGACACGATGTCCCTAAACTGCGGTTGATGAATCCAAAGGGTGAAGAAGCAAAACTTTTCTTATGCTGGTTAGATTTTTTGTTGACCTTGACGAAGAGCGGGGAATGGTCCGATTCATTGGTATTAAGGTGCATGAGTCTGGAGGTGATCTCAAGGTCATTCCATTGCGAGTTAATGAGCGCACGGTCAAGGCGGGAGTATTGACGACGGGCACCCTCTTGCATGTTGCACCACGTGAACTCGCTGCCGACGAACTGAAGAGGGGCCAGTGAGCGTTAAAGATGAAGTTGGCGAAGTCATTCATCGCAGACGTGGGTGGTGGCCGACCTTCTGACCTCTGCTTCCTGCAAGTGACGACGTTGAAGTCTCCAACGCAAATCCACGGGAGGTTGGTATTATTTGTCACGCCCCGCTCCCGTAAAAGCGATCGTCCTTGCTAAGGCGTGATGCCGCACGAGCCTAAATTGCACTCGTACAATGCGGGTTCCATAACGGCCGATTATAGCGGCTGCGACGGGGTCGTCACACAGAAGTCCCAAGTAGAGACATTGAATAATAGCAGCAGAAATTTAAGGCAAAACACAAGTCATTCAAAATACTCTTTATTGATATTGAAACAAAGATTAGAAAGGGAGCACGAGGCCAATATTACAATCACTCAAGCTCACCCCTCTCACATTACAAGTCACTCAACTCTCTCTCATCTCTCAAGACATGTCTTGAGACAGCGGATGCTTTGGATAGGCGACGTCCATACATTATGTCCCGTATAAGTCTTGACTCCACGCAGTCGCACGCCTCAAAATGCCAAGGAAACTCCATGTCTCGATGCATCCAAGCGAGCTCCGCACCACGAGCTTCTACCTGTACATGCACAAAAAACTATATGGGTGTCAGTACTCAACTGTACTGGTGGATTGAGCTCCTCGCCCACCCGTACAAAACCAACAAATTCATTTACTTTGTGTAACATAGTCCCTTTATGATTGTATTTCTACTCTTGCCTTCGGATCGGTTTTAGGACATACGCTTTGGCCTATTTTGTGTCTCAAGACCATCCTGTGCTTGCAACAATGTTAACCTATCATGTCGTGCTTGCCTTTCGGCCCATAATCAGGGATGCAACTACACGATAAGACTCCATTTCTATGTGACCGTGCACTAAGTCCATTGTGCCGTGCCTCCCAACTCAATGTGACATCATATCGTCGCCTCGTGGCCTTTGCTACTTTAATCACCAACTGACCCAATCAAGACTTGTGGGCTAAGTGTCACTCGATCGACTTTGTCTTGCGGCGTTTCCTGACTTAAACTCAAGATGACTCAAAATCTAAATTATGCAACTTATATGCCGACAACTTAAGACTCGACACCACATCTCGTACCGAAGCACGTCGTCTACGTTGCAACCAAATCTTAGGTCCAACATTTTGTTCTAACTGTACACACATCCAACTTGACTCAATCCAAAGGCACACGCGGGTTGCCGCCATGCTGACTCATCTATATGAACTAGTCACTAGCGCCCAGCGCTATCATGGACTACCATAGCTTGTTAGACAGACGCCCTTGCCAGCGTGAGTAGCGAGCTCCGTTGCAAGTCTCCGTCTAACCCGTGCGTCATCCAGCACTGCCAATCATGTCTACCATCGAAACGGTCCCGTTGGCCGCCTGGGTCGTCGTTCGAGAAACAAACTTACCTTGTAAAAGTTGTCCAATGACCATGCAAGACTCGACTCGAACTGACGTCTCATATAGTCATTCTACTTCTAGTGTTACCATCTCTTTCAGGGCCAAGTTTAATACTTTTCACATCAGAGATCGCCTCGACGACCCATGGTCGCGAGCATTCTTCCTTCTTGCCCTATCATTTCATTCGACTCAGGAACGACTATTTGAAAGCCCTCCTTCCAACTCAATTAAATCAACCGTGGCCTGTGCCTTAAAAATACTAAGTCTGTGACATCTTACCTTAAACCAACTTGAACTCTATGCGACACCACCGCCCAAGTCATACTCTATATGATCGTGAAACCAAGTAATATCGATAACCGTAGAAAACATGGGACAATGCTTAGAATGTCTTTGATCGCCTAGAATCACTTAGCCTAACTTAATCATACATCAACTTGACGAGCAAGGGCTGCATCAAGCCTTGGACGATGGGACCGTGCATGCTTTATGAAGCGTTTATGCAGGAGATGCCTATGACTTAGGCTAACTCTTAGCTTGTGTCAAAGACCAACTTTTCCTTCCCTCAAGCCACGGGACAAAGGACCGAGTGTCATTTTCAAAGCACGCCGTGCACCAACTCTAAGCCGACCGTTGGACCTTTCCATATTCTAACTCAATTCGACACGTCGGGATTATTCTCTTAGCTATGTGGATTCGTCTTTTTATTATCAAGCCTACTTGTGCAAGTTAAAATATGCCATTTATTATGTGAAGGCTAAGATGAGACGAGTTCACCGAAACTACCCTACCTGAGCGAGGAGTCGCCTTGACCGAGCGGGCCTTCGAGTCACCGTTGCAAGGCTAAGTCCGAACACCGTCGCATTCCGATTCCTCCGATTGACTGAGCGGGACGAGGCACTACATTATTATGGTGAATGTCAATCATAGAATCCCAAAGCAGCTTACGCTCGGAGATGTCACAGCTCCCGTGGACTGCGAGCAAGAGGGACTGAGACAGAACCATAGGGTGTTCTACCCAACATGAGAGCGTCTGCCTCAAGTCATCGATGATGTCATGGTTCACGTCTACGAAGAGAAGGATCCAGATGTCATAGCTGCCGGCAATGGCAGAGGGAAAGTCCAGCTATAACTGGATAGATTTGAGTTTTATTTAAATTTTTTTGGATTCTATGATCACCAATATGTCAATACTGTGAATTCTCTTGAGACTTTTTAATCTTCTCAGGGTAGGTTTGTTGGCGAGGCCTCAAACATTCCAAAATAGAATGTTAAGCATTGAGGTGTTGGAGGAGGGAAGAGTTGGTGAGTTTAGCGGTCGATCGGGTGATCATGGGCGTAATCTTTTTAGCACGTCTTTTGTTAGATTTTTTTAGTGATAGGTTCAGCCGTTTCATGCGCCTTGGGATCTTTGTCTTTATCGAGTTCTTCTAGGTCAGCAGTAGGGTGCAGGTAAGCCTCTCATTCTATATCAGGCAAGGTGTCGAAGTAATTGCTATGGTTAGCGAATCCGTTGTCGATCGCTTGCTTAAGCCTGGCCACTGGTTCTTGGCATAAGTTAGCCAGAAGGTCCACTTGAATGTTAGCATCGGTGAGGGGATATGAGAGGGCTGTTAGTTCTGGACGGTAGGGCCCGTCTTTGTCTGGTGAATCTGTCTCTGTTGAGGGGTGTATTCTACAGGGATTTTGCAAATGGGGGCCGGATGGTATCAGTTGATTCTTCAACTTCTGGGCTGTGACCTTTACTCCTGTCGAGGCGGTGGCTGGAGGAGTGGTGGCTGGAGCACTTTTGTGGGCAAGTTCAAGGTCGCGAGAGTTGCCCGTACCAGATTCGTAGTAAAGGTGGGAGTTAGGTGGAGGGAGGAGCGGACCCTTGTCTCTGTGCCTTCTCGATTGGGAGGGGCAATCATCTGAGTCACTTTCTTCGTTAGTTCGGGATGTGCTCTAAAGTAGTAGTTGATTGTGTGGCCCCTCATATGGCAGTGCCTGCAGTGGATGATATTGTTGTCATATATCTGTTGAGTGTGCATCTTACTGCCGATCGTGATTTATATGTAGTTCGGAAGCTCCTTCGATACATCAAGATCTATGCAGATTTTGGTATAATTGGCTTTAGAGAGGTTGCAGGTTTCGTCAGCCATGGCCACGAAGGTCCCAAAGGAGTTGGCGATCCTCTTCATCATAGCCGGGATGAAGCAAATGAGTGGTGGGTTAGGGAAGGTGACCTATGCCGAAACTATCACCGATTCTTCCTGGGTGTTAAAGTCTGGGGACCAGCTGACAATATTCATCGGGTGTACGTCAATTTTACCGGTGCCTCTGGTCCAGACATTCTTGTGATCGTCCGCGGATGAAAGGTGAAGGAGTATGTGTTTGGGATCCATAGGGGCAACCCTGTACTCAGAGATGAGACCCCATCCGGCGATAGTTTCTTGAACCCGCAGAATCTTCGGGCATCCGGAAGGGAATTTCAGGATGAAGGTGTGGGAGCATAGATCAAATATGGTGACTATCTCTGAAGGCTAGAAAGGCATAATAATATCCTACAAGTCAGACGAAGGAAGCGGTACGAATGCTGGGAGGTCCATGTCAGAGATGATGGGGGGTATTCCTCGACGAACGATCACGCCGCACCATGTCCGCGAAAGAATGGTTAGGGCCGGGGCCCGACATAAGGAGGGCGGCGGAAGAGGGGGAGAGCGCCAAAGGAAGAGCTGGGTGGCATGGGAAGCGCCACGGGCTGGGTGGCACAGGAAAGGTACAAGCCAGAGGCTGGTAGAGGGCACGCGACGGGCTGGGTGGTGCTGTGGAGGCACGAGCCAGAGGAGGGCGTTGCAAATGGCATGGAGGAAGGGGGCGCTACGCCATCGACAGAGGAGAGGTAGGCGAAACCAGATCGCGCCGGGGCGCGCTCTGTCTGGGTCAATGCCAGATCGTACACACGGGGACACCACCAGAGAGGCTGCACTAAACGCTGGTGGTGCAGGAAAGCCCGCGCTAGAGGAAGGCGCAGGGGCTGGTGCTGACGAGCACTCTACACGCGATAGCGCAGGGGGAGTTCAGCTCCAACCACAAACGGCGAAGGAGGGATTTCAGCGCCAACCAAAGTTGGGACAGGACAGCTCAGCAAATTTGTATTTGAATTCAAAAATATCACTGGAAAGGAGGAACGAGAAGGGGGCACACGGCCTGAGGACAGAGGAGCTGCCAAAGGAGACACCATAGGAGGGGGCCGGAGGAGGAGCCAAGCGGGGGCGATGCTGCTGACAGCCAGGCCAGGGCCGTCGGGGAGGCACCTGGGCGAGGGAAAGAGCCCGAGGGGGCCAGATTAGAGGAGGAGCGAACACCAACGGAGCCAAGCCGAGGAGCGAGAGTTGATCGACCACCAAGGAGCGGCCGCTGGCGACAAAGGGCGGGGACCGACCAGTGGGCGCCACCAAGGGGGCTGTGACCACGGGGAGGAGCCCATTCATGGGCGCTGGGACGACGACAAACAGGAGAAAGACAGCTACTGGGGGAGGGGAACATCGCGGAAATCGAAGCTCTATTACGGCCACGGAACCGCCGACAGCGAAGAAGACTTACCAGAACCAGCGCCGCCAGCCGGGGCCTCAACCGAGCGCCGGCGCGGGGGGCGGCCCGCAATCGCCTGCTAATCGCCAAATATATATATATATATATATATATTTAAATATATATATATATATATATATTTTTATATATATATATATATATATATATAAAATATATATATATATATATATATATATATATATATATATATATATAAAAATATATATATATATATATAAATATATATATTATATATATATATATATATATTAATATATATATATATATATATATTATATATTGTAGCTCAAGTGGCTAGGCGCACCGACACTTGGGGCATCGGACGGAGTTCGAGCCCCCACGGGGGCGGCTTGGTGGTTCGCCCACGGCCCCCGGGCCAAGCGGTGGCTGGGTGTCTTTGACACGGACGTTTGGTTTTTAATATTATATATATATATATATATATATATATATATATATATATATATATATCACATTCATGGGAACAACTATCTCATCCACAGAATAAATAGATGACTAATCAAATAGCATCAACGAAATGAAATACGATGTAGTCCAACAGAAATAAAATAGCCGATTGAAGACAAATTCACTACCAAATGACTATGCCAAAAATAGAACGAGAATAGAGTCTGACCTCCAAAATAACAAAAATTATAGTATCAACATCAAATCCATCAACTAATAAAATCAAATAAAATCGGAGGATAAGACCTCCTAGGCTCCAGATAATGAATTGGTTCCTGGTCCGTACTCATGAGGATAATCCTGATCTTCTATACCTGAAAGGAAATCCATGTTCTCAGAGGGACAATAAAATACAATAACATGATATAATGATACTGCAATAACAATCATAAGGTCTCATAACCATTCTACGTGAAATATGCACTTTTGACAACTTTTACACGCATGCGCATCTGATTAAAAATGGGATCGACATAATTCTTGCTTGGAAATTAAGGGCTAAAAGCGCATAACCTTTACCGAACGTCAGTGTCCTACTGTAAATATAATGTGGGTTATCACGCCCGCATCTTCTGCGGAGCATACATGTTACAAAAGAAAATATGCGTAGTGACCCGTAGTCTAATGATTGTCCTCCCCACCCTATGCTTCTATCCATGTGATATCCACAACACAATCCATCTAATAACTACTATAGCTTCTGACACAAGTTCTAATAGCAGTTATGTCCTATCCGTACACATCTTATACGTACCGATGGCCAGCCTTATACGTAAGTCCGTATCCTACATGAAAATTATAACTCGTGGAATACATGTGTCAAGGCCGAAGGAGATATAAAATATTTTACACTCATATGCTAGTCTAATAACTCTAAGTCAATATGCATAACAAAAGTAAAATACATGTAAACGATGAATTCTACCGTTGCAACCCAGGTCTATCTTGGATGCACAGTTTAATAGCATATAAAAAGAAAAATATTTAGCATACATGTAAAATGCTAAAATAAATATAAATAAGCAGTAATAATGGCAAGGTATAATTGCCTGGAGGTACTATGGCAGTTTGATGACGTCCAAAAGACGAATACGTCAAGTCAATGAAAGCAGAAAATATAAAAAGTGAAACAAACGTCTTCGGACGCTGAAAATAAGTCTAATTTAGGCACAAGGACAAAACGACAGTTTCGGGTCAAAACGGGTCCGTAGGCCCCCACTTTGAAACCTAAAATATGTCAGAATTAAAGGTATAAAATTTAGAAAATTATATATCTAACGAGACCAAAACAACGATACGCTCTCAATGGTATATCCAAATTTGAATTCTGATGAGCAAATCACAAATATGTACCAGTCGAATTGGATCATGGGGCCCATGATACGATGATCCAATCGATTGTCTCAGAATCGGACGAAACATAAGTCCCTGGATAAGTCAGCTAATGCAAGTTCAATGGAGCCAGTCACGTCATGACATGATGAGCATACACGAAGTAATTGGACAATTTCCAAATGTACTGATACAATAATTTTTGATGGATACATGTCAAATTCGTTATGCACACGCAAACTAATTTGAATTTCGTCAAAGCCCAGACATTGACGAATAATGTACGCACCTTTTGATGGAATCAATACATGATGTAGTTATCCGACTTGTTGGGATGGACCCCGTATCGATGATTTTCAATATTTTTGAAAATAATTTTTTTATGATTTAACTACCAAAATAAGTCATATTGGCGACGACATTAGCGACTCCGGCTAAATATGTCGCTATTTTTTGTGTATTTAGCGACATATAAAAGTGACGTCGTTGAACGTCATATTCAGCGATGTTTAGCGACTGATATCGACTAGCATTATGTTTTGGAAAGAACAAATCGCGGTTTAGTCGCAGAACGTCGCTGATTGATTTTATTCAGCGACGTTTTGTGACTCTTACTCCAGTACGTTGCAAGTTTATTAGTTAACAGCGACGTTTAGCGACGTCTTTATAAGACGTCGCTAAAATCTTTCATATAGGGTGCTGGGAACCGATAAAATTCATTTTTTCCCCCAAAATTTTTGATCTCCCATACGCCTCGAGCCCCAAATCTCTCTCCCCCTCCCCCTCTCGTCTCCGGCGACCTCCTCCCCCCCTCTCGTCACCTGCGACCCCTCCCAGCGACGACCCCCTCCCTTCGGCGATCCCCTCCATCGGTGACCCCCGTCCCTCCGTCGCACCTCCATCGTCGAGTCCTCTCGTTAACGCCGACCCGACTAGTCCCCTTCGTCGCTGCTCCATCCTCGGCGACCCTGACCCGACTCCGACCAAGGCGGGTAAACCCTAACCCTAGCTCCGTCCTCCTGACGTGCTGACACAGACACGACACGCTCATACGCTGACACGACACACACACGCTGACACGATATACGTACACGCTGACACGTCACGCTGACACGACACGCTGATACGACACGCTGACACGACACTGATACGACATGCTGACATGGCACACACACGCTGATGCGATACGCTGTTTAGTGTGCCACACTCACATGCTTGTGAGTATGCAACAATTTGGAGAGAAGGGGACTGTCAAAAAATAGTTTTATGTGGCAACCCCATTGTGAGAACACATGAGTGGCTATGGACTAATGTGCATCCTAGTGAGCGAGTGTTAGAGTGAGGTATCCTATGAGTGAACTTGAGTGTCTAGGAGGTGAGTATCCTGTGACAGGTTAGAACATGAGGTATCCTAAGATGTATATACTATATAGAGTATCCTAGTACCTAGAGTGTATATATAGAGTATCATAGTACCTAAAGTGTATAGAGTATCCTAGTACCTATAGAGTATCCTCTAGAGTGTATAGAGTATCCTAAGATATTGGAGATTACCTACTCTGAGAACCTTGCTAAGAAGTATCCTAGTACCTACAGTATATAGATTATCCTAGAAGTGTAGGTATGATTGGTATAGTGTTTTGAACCCTTCTATAGAAATTAAATTTACTTATGCCAAACCTTTTGGGCCTATCAGAGTTATAGATTTTTTTTAAAAATCTAGTATAACGCTGATTGCCTCAAAATACTTGCATAAGTAAGAGAGTATAGAGTGAGTATACTAGTAGTATATCATAGTATCCTAGAGTGTATAGAGTGAGCTTCCTTACTTTCTTTCTTCTCATTCGAGTCATTGAGCCAACTATTCCGCATCATAGGATATCACGCCCCAGAACCAGAATACTGGAGATCGGGGGCGAGACAAAGCCAGCTACGTATATCAGAGTACGCCAGTACCCCGAGATACGGTCAAAGCTGTCTAGAAGACAAGTGGGTGGACTCTAGCATGCCACTGACGACTCCTAAGGTCGAACAATTCCTATCTCAATCCAATCAACATAAGAAGCAATAAAGAGTAAATCATATATGAGATGGGTAAGGCGTCCCAAACACAAGTACATACATAATCATGAGAGCTGACATAATATAAGATATATCAACTGACTATATAAAAGGTACGTAAATGTACAACCAGCAGCTGTCCAGAATATACATCCACGCCATACTAAGACGGAGGGAACAAAACCCAGAAAGAAGGACTAACATATGTCCTTGGCTAATACACCACAAAATAAAAGTACAAGATAAAGTTGGAAATAAAGGTAACCCACTCGCTAATCCATATCGGTCCTCTGAGTGCGAACCATCCGGAGGAGAAGACGGTAGATCCTCGTGATCAACTATGAAACCTGGCCATGCAAAACCAGTGGGGTCAGACACCAAATAGCAAGTACCACAAGGAAGGCTCGAGGTGAATGACAAAGTCCAACAACAACACAACAACATAATGACAGAAATAAATAAATATGGTTCGAGACTAGTGCGGTACCAATGCACGTATCTCGAGAATATAAATGACTGAATGAAAATACTGAACCATATAGTAATAGAGAACAACAAGCCAATGAGCAACAAGGGACTTAGGAACTACTCGAAGTCGGAGCCACAACCCTTAAACCAAACAAGGACCGGGGTTGCAGATATTTTTCCGAGCAGAACTTAGTCTCTGGCCACTCAATAACATAAGAGCATATAAAGTAACAAACAAACAAAAGTGCACGGCCAATCATTGCCTACGGCTTTCTATCATTAACTAGCTAGGGTTATCACAATCCTAATTACTAATATGCAAGTTGAGGATTTTCGCAACTACCTGACTGCAGTTACCCGGATGTCCAGGGGTACGAGTAGTACATCTATTGCCCAACAAGACTGCTGGAAGATGAAATGTGTCTAGACTTATAACATGAACAACCATATCATATACTAGTAAAAAAAAACATATAACTGACTGTGCCGCAACCCGGCACGACATGTGACTCGATCATATCATATAACATATATAACTGACTGTGCCGCAACCCGGCACGACATGTGACTCGATCGTATATCAATATGCACAAACTTGGTAGGTCATGGAGCCCTTGCCTAGCAGGGTTGAGCCATGCCTCATGGGGCCCTTGGAGCTCGGGGTTGGTAGTGCAAATTTTCTCCTACAATGATCTACTTGAATTTACTAGTCATTTACCTTATCATATTCATGTCAAATTCTCAAGTCGTGGACACTCAAGAATTTCCTAAGATGACGTGTGCTATGTACGAGTAAATCGTAAGTTATCACTTACGAACATTCCCGTACTAACATCACGTGATACACGGAACAATACTCACACTCGATTGTCCAGTGCCAAGATGCAATAGATTAACATTCAACAAGCTAAATCCACGGTGTCAAGAAAGAACATGTACTCATATCTCGGGTCTAGAAATCAATAAGAAAATCAAGTCATGAGTGCGCTACTACGAGCCACTTAATCGAGCTAGGCATATACAGTAATCTGGAGTGCACCATGACAGGCTACTATCTATAATCTGGACATAGAACAATACGTAAACATAAGCATGTACCATGTATATAGAGTGTACAATCATTTTTTAACTATCCAAGGTCATCTAATCATGTTAAGAGTCCATTACAATCGAGAAAATATCAAAAACGGACAAAAAACGGGCAAAAACGGACAAAAATAGCCTAAAACAGCATAAAACGGCATACCGGCGGTATACTGCGGTATACCGACGGTATACCAGACTAAAGACAGAAGGTTTCTGGTGCAAAAGTCGACATACCGGAGGTATACTGCGGTATACCGGTGGTATACCGTTTTTCCAAACAACAACAAAATTCAGATTTTCGGTAAAACTTGTTTCGGCCATAAAAACTTTATTTTAAATCGAAATTCGGACTTTCAAAAGTCAAAATTGAATAGAATTGAATTTCCTACAACATGGAAGTATTAGTTTTCACAAATTAAAACATTTGATATATCAAAACTTCAAAATACTCAAAAATCATATCTAGAAACTCAGATCTACGCAATATTGTCGATCAAAACCAAAAGTGCTATACATTAAACTTGTTAACAATTTAGAGGAGCATATTATAGAACAATAAAACTTTAATTTCTATGGAAAACAAAATTTTATCATGGTCATGTCACTTTTGAGCAAGATGTACTTGCCTAGGTTTTAGCAACCGAGCCTAATCTTCTACTCCACCACCAAGAGGGGTTCCGAAACCACACTCTTGGCCTCAAGGCCAAGCCTTCCTAAGCTTGAGGAAGAGAGAAGAGAGTGAAGAGGAAATGGAGAAGGAAAGAAAAAAGAGGAGAGAGAAACTCATAGGATATATATAGAATGGGTGAATTAATCGTGACCGTTGGATCGTGATCCGTGTCAAAATTCTAGATCGATCCTAGCCATTGAAAGAAAACCAATCGTCCATTGGATAATAGAATGCATCTACACTATTCACGAAAATATCTAAACACTATTCATGAAAATATCGGAAAACACTATTCACAAAAATATCTGAAATAAAAAATATCTAAAATATAGAAAATCTATCCGAGCGGCATGCCGTCGGTATACTCCGGTACACCGTCGGTATACCGGCCAAGGAGAAAATCTATAATTTGGGAAAATTTTAAAGCGTTCTGAAAACCGAAAAAATACGAAATATAATATAAAATACGTATCCGTATATAAATACCGATACTGTGAGACGAGTCTCACATAGGATATCTACCTCAACCTCACCCTAGAGAAGTGTGGAAATATTAATATTAACTAAGGTTCATAGTATCATTTTCGGTATCGATATCGTTATCGGTATCATTTACGGTTAATATCATGAATCTCATAGCTTCCGCTAGCAGAGCACAATGTAGAGCCAAACGTGAAGCAGAGCTTCATATTCAAAATATTAGAAGTAAAAAGTTTTCGATTGGTGGTGGGATGAGAAAGGATTCTGACTCGTTCCACCACCAATCAAAAACTTTTTACTTCTAATATTTTGAATGTGAAGCTCTGCTTCACGTTTGGCTCTATATTGTGCTCTGCTAGCGGAAGCTATGAGATTCAGGATATCAACTGTAAATGATATCGAAACCGATTCCGATTCCGATACCGATACTGTGAACCTTGGTTAACATTAATATTTCCACACTTCTCTAGGCTGAGGTTGAGAAAGATATTATATGATGCTGAATAGGATGCTGAGAGAGTCGAATGAAAAGCTGGGAAGTCGAGGAGGGTCAGAGAGGGGGCCTTCTTGTTGAACATGTGACGACACTCATTTGATACTCATGTGTCTATATGCATCAATTTGGAATATACTTGAATAATGTGTATCTATCTTTGCAGAATTATTGTCAAATTGATATGAATTACTATCTGCGGCATCGTTCGTGGATGTACAATCGTCATCCTGATGATATATACGGTGTGCGAGATGAATTTATACATAGGGTAGAGCAATTCCTGCAGTTCGCCAAGGCGTTCCCTCAGTACATGGACTGTACCAAAATTAAGTGTCCATGTGTGAGATGTCGCAACATAAAATATCATCAAGAAGTGGATGTGACATATCATTTGTACTCGAGAGGTTTTATGCCGAATTACTATCATTGGACGTCACACAGAGAACTTGTGTCTTTAGCATCGGAGCTGGAGCCTAATTTCTCGTATATGGATGTCTATGACCACGCTGGTTATGACGAAGGGTGGGTGAACATAGTTTTTGACGCTGTGGGGCCTAGTTTCGATCCAGACAATCATGATGTGGCAAAGGAGGCACCGAATGCCGATGCTGTAGAGTTTATGAAATTGCTGGAGAATGCAAGGACTCCTTTGTATCCTGGTTGTGAGGATCATTCACCGTTGGAGATGGTTACTGTAGAAGCATGAAAAAGGAACAGGAAAGCTTCATGCGGCTCAAAAGTCCTTTAGAGCTTCATGCGGCTCAAAAATCTCTTAGAGCTTCATGCGGCTCAAAAGTCTCTTAAGGCTTCATGCAGGCTCAAAAGTCTCTTAAGGCTTCATGCAGCTGGAAAGTACACAATAGCTCCATGCGGCTCGGAACAGGCCTACGTGGCTCTATACAGTTCAAAGTAGGCATCTACAGCTGGCCATCATTACTCTGTACAGCTAGCTCATTAAAAGCTCTGACTGCAATGCAGCAGCCCTGACACAACGGATTAGCAGCTCTGACATAAAGGTGAAATAATGACTCTTGACGTTCTCCTAGAGAGACGAGTAAAATCTTTATAGCTGGCACGATCCATCCATTTCCAAAGCTCTTTATGCGGCTAAGTCGTAAGGACGTCCATGCGGCTCAGTGGTAAGGACCTCTATGCGGTTCAGATTAAAGGACGTCCATGCAGCTCAGT
Source organism: Iris pallida (assembly GCA_029216955.1). Taxonomy (NCBI): domain Eukaryota; kingdom Viridiplantae; phylum Streptophyta; class Magnoliopsida; order Asparagales; family Iridaceae; genus Iris; species Iris pallida. Next base: position 21,922 of record JANAVB010015426.1, on the reverse strand, counting down.
TGTAAGGACGTCCATGCGGCACAGTCGTAAGAACGTCTATGCGGCTCAGTGGTAAGGACCTCCATGTGGTTCAGATTAAAGGACGTCCATGCGGCTCAGTTGTAAGGACGTTCATGCGACACAGTTGTAAGGACGTCCATGCGGCTCAGTTATAAGGACCTCCATGCGGTTCAGATTAAAGGACTTTCATGCGGCTCAATTATAAGGACGTCCATGTGATTCAGTTGTAAAGACCTCCATGTGGTTCAGATTAAAGGACTTCCATGTGGTTCAGATAAGGCCACCCTTATGCGGCTCTGACACGAGGTCGCACTCATGCGGCTCAATTATGACAGTCCTCCATACGGCTCGTAGCAGCTGGGACACGGGGCAGGAGTTGATCAAACCTCAACAACTCAGATTTATGACAATCGACATAACAGGCAGTTGGGATACATGGCAAGAGATTGACCAAGATTTATTTACTTGGATTTGCTGATATCAATAAATCATTACAATACAGATTTATTGCAATCAACATTAACTGCCCAGATTGATTTCCAACAAACTATGTAGATTTGGCGCAATCAACATTAACTGCCCAGATTTGTTACAATCAACATTAACAGCCCGGATTGATTTTCAACAAACAGGATCAAGACAAATCTTAACGAATCCTTAACCACCCACTTTTTAAGGGGCAATTACTGCACACCCCACTCCTATAAATAACAAAGGGAGACAGGGATGAAAAAAAGGCACGGAGTGATACGCACAGAGCCCGAGCAGAGATATCAGCAACCCCCGTCCACACAAAAAGCAATTCTTCCCCAGAGCCGAAGCTGCGTTCGATCGTCCAAGGAGTAAGGCAGAGTGGCCGCCACTCTCCCGAGCCTCTATCGTCACCCCCCAGAATCAAAAATAAACAATTATACTTTAGATTGCTTTTCCTAGATTTTGTTCCTAGGCTCTCTTTTGTACAAGCCAGTCCTCCCATAAAACTGTTTGTATTGTGAAGTAAAAGTCCAGTCCTCCCATAAAACTGTTCTATTCTTCTATAATCAATGGCAAACATGATGGCGACTCTGCTGGGGACTAACTTCTCCACGGCTGAAAAGCTGGTAATGTAATCGGACGCAGCCAAACTTGGCTCCACACAACAGATGCTGGTCGTCCGCTTCGACCAACAGGCGTTTGAAGAAATGCTCTCCGACGGGAGCGCTGGCCCGGTCCAGAAGCGAGCCCGTATGAAGAAGGCCCGCAGGGAGTGGAGGCCCAAATCATTTGCTCCTTCCCAAGCTCTGGACGAAGTGTTCTCTACTATCCAAGATGACAGAGATTCGCATACGGCCCCACTTCAGGCCACAGAGGACCCTACTGTTCTCAAGTCTGGCAGAGGAAAGCAATACGATGCTGGACTTAAGGAAGCAAATGGGGACTCTATGCGGTCCAGGAAGAAGCCGCATAAGTATGCCAGCCGCATGAAGAAGGCTCATGCGGCCAACAATTCCAGCCGTATGAAGACTCATGCGGCCACTAAATCCAGCCGCATGAATGCTGATGTGGCAAGCAGATCCAGCCGCATGGATGCTGATGTGGCCAACAGATCCAGCCGCATGAATGCTGATGTGGCCAACAGATCCAGCCGCATGAATGTTGATGTGGCCAATAGATCCAGCTGCATGAATGCTGATACGGCCACAAATGCTAGCCGCATGAATGTCCATACGGCAGCCAAATCCAGCCTCATAAATTCTTATGCGGCCACAAATGCCATCCGCATGAATGCTCCATGCGGCTCGGGTTCTGTATTTGACCGCCTCTCCTGCGGTCCTGATCTCGGATACTCCAATGAGAATGTGCCAGACTCTGTGCGGCACAATTTAGAATCTTCCTACTATGCGCCCTTGGGTGCTAGAGGGAAGAAGTCTAGGGAAGCGCGGGCTCGTCGAGCTCAGTCAGCTGTCCCAACCTCTGACCGTCAGAGAGCTCCGCTTACTGTTAAGCGGGCCTCTGATGGAAAGTTGTACAGAACCGACCGTGTCCCGCCCCCGGTGGCAAATGGACAGAATGGTTCCCAAAAGTCTCCCAATCAGGAAGCAAACATGGTGCCAGCACAGTCGTGTACTCGGGACTCCCGGACCCATAAAACGAGTGACTTGCGTGATGTGATTCTTCACAAATGCAAGAAAAGAGAAGAGAGGTTGGTATGTAGAGAGTTCTTTCATGGACATCACTGCACTCAAGTCATCGTCAACTGCTGCTGCAACAAGCTGGCAGTACAAGAGGATCGACAGTCCATCTTTCAATGACTGCAGCAGCCAGGACCGGTCCTGCAACAAACCTCAAGAGACGAGGCACTTCATGTCGCCTCCTGTAATTCTGCTAAGAAGATCCCTACCGGCAAGACAGGGAAGAAGACAAATTTTTTTAGCCCGACGATCTCAACTAGCGTGGCCAGGAAACTCGTATCCAAGCGGTTGTCCACAACCACCACAAGAGGAGTTTTTCAAGGCACCCGCTCTAAAATGAAATCTTCAACACTTGGGGATTCATCAACTGCACCTCTGGGGGTGGCCGAAGCTGGGGGTAGCACCCCTCCGAACGTCTACAACAATTCGGTGTTCCAAGAAGATACACTAGGGGAAACAATTCTCTCCACAGATGCAGTGGATCCGGACGTCCCTGAGGACGTCTACGGGTCCCAAGACGAGGCAAGCTCTAAAGCTGGGGGTACTACTCCTTCTGAGTCCAAACTAGAGGAGAACATTCCCACATACCCTGACGACTTCTCTGTACAAGGGTATGACTCAGAGGGCACCCCGTTCCTTTCATCTCTCCTCATGTGAGGACGGTGTTCATGACGCACAGCAACCAAGACGGTCCCAGTGATCGCCAACGCATCGACACTCTGGAGGCCATACTTCATACCTTGGTCAAATCCGTGGACGAGATCAAAATGGCCCTACCGACTCTGCAAGAAAGGACGTCTGGCCAAACAAGCTTGGGTCCCGCGGTCAACGCAGACTCAAACTCAACTGTGCCAAACCCGGGCAACAATCCTCCGACGATGACGGCTCCCACTGCTGCAGATGAGGCCAGGGAGGCGAGATGAGAGGTCCAGGAGCTCCGGGCCATGTTTCACGCCTAAGAAACTTGCCAAGAACTCAGGATACGACAACCGTATTCCTCTGCATGGAGAGATATCCCCTTACCACCAAGATATAAGCCATTTAACATCAATCCATATGATGGGAAGACATCTGCGAGTCGGTAAATTATCTACTTTGAAGTCACGACCGACCATCTGCCTCATGACGACGCCATCCTCACGCGGTTGTTCATCGGGGCATTGGAGGGGGGTAGCATTTGATTGGTACCACAATCTTCCGGACAACTACATCCATTCCTCCGTCGGCTTCAAAAACATGTTCCTTGAAAGGTTCTACGAGGTAGTACAAGATGTGACAATGTCCACCCTCATGGACGTTGTTCAAGGAGAGAAGGAATTTACAAGGAACTACATTGAACGGTTTTGCCAAACCGCGATGAAATTGCCCTCTGGCAATCCAGATTCTTTCTTGATTGAAATCTGCTAAAAGAGGCTGCTTCCCACAATCAGCTTCTGGATGGGCGAAAGTCAATTCAAGGATTGGAAGACTTTCATTATCAGCGCCACTAGCGCAGAAGATAAGTTAAAGAAAGCTCGCCAACTGGGATTGTACATCTTAGAAGGAGAGAACAAAGGCAAACGCCCTAATGCCAACAACAACAACGGCGGTAATTCCTCCAACAACCGAGACAACAAGGGCAAGCAGGCTATGGTGGCCAACACAGCCCAGAAGCCTGAACCAAAGCCGACAGAAAAACAGTGGCCTCAGATGACCTACTCCTTCGAGGACAGCCATGTCAAGCCCATCTTGGACATGCTCATATAAGGGGGTAGAGTTCAGCTCCCCCCACTAAGAGGGGAACCTCGGCCGACAGAAATAGAGAGCCCTATGTACTGTCACTACCATCGCTATGTCCACCATGCTACGCAAAACTGCTTCCAACTGAAGCAATACATCCAGCATCTCATCGATTCTAAGGCCCTGGCCATTGATTTCGAAGAGGTGATCGTGGCAGCCAACATCCTTTCAGTACAGTTCGACAGCTTCCTTCTGACAAAGACTCAAGATGGAGTAGTACCCATCCCCAGGGTAAAGATGGAGGTCGATAACCTTATACCTCCCTGAGACCAGGCCGCTGGTCTAGTGTCTCTCACCACGTCACGAGGGAAGGTCATGTGGATCCATCCAGACCTGGTACCTGAAGTGACTCAGTCCACACCACCCTCCACCAACAAGAAGAAGAGTGGGAAAGTCAAATCCTGCCGCACAATCTCGGCAGAAGTCGAAGAAGCTACAGCCGTCGTCACCCGGTCGGGTGCACAATCCTAACCTACACCGGGTAACTCGGCTGAAGATCATCAGCTAGCTACTGCTGATGCTCCAGGACCTTCTCAGCCTCCGACGACCGACAAGCCTAGGCCGAAGGAGACTCGCTTTGACAAACCACTACGAAAAGAGGTGCCTCATGGGCTGGAGAGGCCCTACAACTTTGATATCTTGGCACAATTGGCCAATACACTGGCCAAATTATCTCTATACGAGCTCCTGAGACTCTCCAAAGATGTTTACGTCGCACTGAACGAGGCACTCCAGAATGCCGACGCATATCTGGCTCAGTCCAATCTCACTGGGGAGAGCTCACCTGCAGATCTTTAAGACAGCGCTTGCACAGGTGCAATGCCCAACATTATCTTCACTTCGTAGGATATGCTTATCAAGACCAACCTGCACGATCGCCCTCTGTATTATACTGGATACGTTGGCGATATCAAGGTGGATCAGATGCATATTGATCCTGGTTCTTCCATAAGCATCATCCCGAAGAGCGTGCTGCACCACCTGCGCATTCCAATGCATCGCCTGACGCCGACAAGCACTGCCATCAGCGGTTTCAATTCAGGCAGAAGCTATCCGATCGGAAAGATTCTCCTGAAGTGCCAAATCGGCAACCTTCAGTCAGAAGTGACCTGTTATGTCATAGATGCGGACACTTCCTACAATATTCTCCTGGGGCGTCCTTGGATATACGATTACATGATTGTGCCTTCCACACTGTACCAGTGTTTCAAGTACGTCGACAAGCACGGCTTTATGAGGACAGAATTTGCCGACATCGATCCCTTTAAAGGGGTCAAATCCTACTACTCAGACTCATGCTTGTATGAAAAGTCGAAAAGGCACCTTGTCGAAGGAGATACTCAAGCTCAAACTGAGGCGGCAACTGGATCGGAAGAACCTCTGACGATCCACCTCCAAGCCCGTAAACCTGACAGAACTGTACCCCTTACAGCCACTCTGCGTAAGGATGTAATCTGCCTCTCTGTACATGAGAAGCAGATGATAATCCGACTGCCAAGGTCTGGCCAAGCGCCAAGGCCTACGACAGAGCCACTAACAATCAGGCTGCCTAGAGCTAGCCAGCAACAAACAAAGGGGCTCAATCCCTCTGTCACGCCGATGACGATTCGTCTTTCCAGAATGAATCGACAGCTGAACGCGAAGCCGGGGACTGCAAGTAAGCCAACAACTCCCCGTCTCACACCAAACACTAAGCTGGGGGTCGCTAGTACGCCAACGACTCCACGTTCTGCTCCACCAGTGGATCCCCTGATGATTAAGCTGCCCAAGTCATCCTCCCAGTCTTCATTGACACAGGGGGTAGCCGAAGAAGAGTCAGAGCTGGCCAAGTATGTGGCTGCTCACACTGATATTCCATTCGCAGATGATGTAATTCTACTGGAAAAGATACCTTACTTCATTAATAAAGGGCTATCTTTGAACTACCTCAAGCTTGATAAGCTTTGTACAATGTATGCCATGGAACACGGTATAGACACCCACCTACACACACAGGTGATAAATGTCTACATCGCAAATCAACTTACTCCAGTAGAAGACGCTTACCGTATAATTGAGGGAGAGGATCATCCAATCATCTTCGGCCGGAAGAATGATCCACAGCCCTTCAAGATAAAAGAAGTTGATCTCGAACTCGACACCGGGAGACTGCCCCTTTATCTATATAGTTCCTGATCCAAGTACCTCATGCAAAAGCAGGAGTATGATCTAGAAACTATGCCAGGCTTTAACTACGGCACTGGACGACGGCTACCCTTACAGTTGTCGGTCCCGGCTGGGAAATCACAGGATTACTACAACAAGACCAGGTGTGGGCTAGGTTATGTTACACCTGCAACAACTTCTGAAAGCTCAGATGAGGAATACGACTGGCATTCGCATTCAACCGGATCACCTACTTCCGATTCGGATGTCCGCATAGGGGACGTATTCAGGCAAGCTCTGTTTGTCAATATGGCATTTGCTGATGCCTACGAAGAAGATAAAGATGTACCCGAACTTCTTGAGCTAGAACCTTGGGTCCAGCAACTAGACACACTATGGGAGAAACGCTTCGAACTTCGTGAACCTCCCACTGAAGATGAGGTTATGCAAGTTGAGCTCGACGACGAATCCTCTCCAAAGCCAATCTTCGTCAGCAAAAGCCTGACAGACGAAGAGCGGAAGGCGCATTTGCGATTCGTCAGAGAGTACATTGACGTGTTTGCCTGGAGTTATGAAGACATGCCAGGGCTAGACCCTGAGGTTGCACTTCATAAACTCAACATTCGTCCGGACGCAAAGCCGATCAAACAACAACAAAGACGTTTTCGCCCGGACATCATGAATTCGATCGAAGCTGAGGTCAACAAACTGATAGCCAACGGCTTCATCCGGGAGGAGCAACATCCAGACTGGGTCGCCAACATAGTGCCAGTCCTCAAGAAGAATGGGAAGGTCCGAATTTGCATCGACTTCCGAAATCTAAATGAAGCTTGTCCTAAAGATGAGTTTCCTCTTTCCATCACGGACATCATGATCGACAACACATGTGGCTTTGTGCGTATGTCATTCATGGATGGCTTTTCAGGATACAATCAAATCAAGATGTTTCCTGACGACAAGAAGTATACATCATTCCGAACACCGATTGGTGTGTACTGTTACACCGTCATGTCCTTCGGCTTAAAGAATGTCGGCGCCACATATCAAAGAGCCATGAGTGTCATCTTCAGAGATCACCTACGTAAGACCGTAGAGTGTTACGTCGACGACATAGCTGTCAAAAGCCGTTCTAAGGGAGACCATCTGCAGGATCTGAGGACGGTATTCGACCTGATGCGAGCGCACAACTTGAAGATGAATCCTACCAAATCCTTTTTGGGCGTATCTAGTAGAAAATTTCTAGGTTTTATCATTACTTCCCAAGGAATCTACGTAGACCCTGAGAAGACGAAGGCAATCATGGAGATGGGTCCTCCGAGAAATCTCTGTGAACTCTAAGGCCTTCAAGGGAGGCTAGCTTACATCAGGAGGTTCATCTCTAACCTCTTCGGGCGATGTTAGCCATTCACCCACCTCATAAAGAAGGGCGTTTCATTCATATGGAATGAAGAATGCCAGTGCGCCTTCGACAGCATCAAAGAATATCTGTCGAACCCTCCAGTTCTGGTGGCCCCAGTTGCTGGAAAACCATTCCTGCTCTATGTGCGAGCAATGGAGCATTCTTTCGACGCTTTACTAGCACAAAACAATGATGCAGGCCATGAGCAAGCTATATATTACCTCAGCCGAATGATGATGGGGCCTGAGCATCGATACACTGCCGTGGAGAAGGAGTGCCTTGCTCTGGTGTTCGCCATTCAGAAGACGCGACACTACGTCACGGGGCAAACCATCTATGTCGTATCAAGAGTTAACCCCCTCAGGGTCCTCATGACCAAGCCAGGTGCACTCAGCTCTCGCCTCGCTACCTGGGCGATATTATTGCCTCCCTACCACATGATCTTCGTCCCGCAGAAGGCTGTTAAAGGTCAAGCTCTGGCAGACTTTTTAGCAGCTCATCCAGGTTCAGAGTCAACCAGAATAGACGAAGAGATTCCAGATGAGGTCGCCAATTCAAACGTGGCCTCTCATGATACCGTATGGCGAATGTTCTTCGACGGCGCTTCCAGAACTGGGCCCAAGGGCAACATCGTCGCTGGAGTCAGAGTCGTGTTGATTTCTTCCTTCGGGCTGGTGATCAATCGGGCTTACTCCCTCACGGAGCCCTATTCAAACAACGTGGCCGAGTACAACGCTTTGATCATTGGCCTCCGACTTGCAAAGGAGCTGGGGGTAGAGTATCTTGAAGCATACGGCGATTCGCAGTTAATCGTCAATCAGATCCGGGGTTTATATGAAGTTCGCCATGAAGATATGATCCCCTATCACCAAATAGCGATTAACATCATTTCGTTATTTGAAGGGTTCTTCATAGAACATGTTCCCAGACTCTAAAATATCGAAGCCGATGTCCTAGCAGGTCTTGCTGCTTCCCTAGCGGTCCCAAAATATACTCATCATTTGGTGGACGTAATAGGCCACAAATTGGTCTGTCCCAAGAATAATGTTCAATTTGTAGCGAGTCGTTCCGCTCAGACGGTCGACGAAGCACCAGACTAGAGACAGCCATTCGTAGACTTCGTAGTCTATGGCATCTTGCCCACGAATCCAAAGGAAGCCACTTCTATCAGAAGACGTTCCCTCAGATTCTTCTATGATACAGAGACAAAAATGTTGTATCGGCGATCATACGATGGATTACTGCTTTGGTGTCTGTCAAATACAAAAGCCAAAGAAGCTGTACGCGAAGCTCACGATGGCGTCTGCGGGGCCCATCAGCCTGGCCCGAAATTACAAGATCGCCTTCGCCGAATGGGCTATTACTGGCCCACGATGGTTACAGATGTGAAAGACTATGCAAGAAAGTGTAAAGCCTGTCAAGTCCATGCAGATTTCATCCACCAGCCATCCGAGTTTCTACATCCGACGCTGGCATCCTGGCCATTCGAAGCATGGGGAATGGACATCATTGGTCCGATCACTCCGCCATCGCTTCATACTCGCAATCACAGATTACTTCTCCAAATGGGCGGAGGCTATTCCGCTGGCAGAAGTGAAGACTTCAAACGTGATCAGCTTCCTCAAGCATCACGTCATCTATCGTTTTGGACTGCCCCGAAGGATCATCCACGACAAGGGTCCACAGTTCGTAAGCCACGCCTTCTATCGGTTCTGCAACAAACACTGAATCCAGAATGTTGCTTCAATGCCGTACAATCCGGCAGCAAATGGGTTGGCAAAAGCATTCAATAAAACTATAATCAAGCTGCTCAAGAAGTTCGTGTCTTCAAACAAACACGACTGGAATGAGAAGCTTGGTGAATGCTTATGGACATACCGTACTACAGTCCGGACGACCACTGGGAACACACCATTCTCTCTGGTGTATGGGATTGAGGCAGTTCTCCCACTGGAGACTCAAATCCCCTCACTCCGCGTTGCCCTTACCTATCGATTGACAACGGATGATAATCACCATCGCCGGTTACAAAAGTTGGAGGCTCTAGATGAGAAGCGCCTGTTAGCTCAACAACGAATCGAGCTATACCAAGCACGTATCTTGGAAGCTTTTAACAAGAAGGTTAAAATCAAAACATTCCAAGTGGGCGATCTCGTTCTGGCAGTTCGGAGGCCAATGGTTATGACTCACAAAACCGTCGACAAATTGCAGCCAAAGCGGGAAGGCCCATTTGTCATCGAGGCTTTATTCTCCAATGGTGCTTACCGCATTGCAAGACAAAACAGAGACTTTCTCATGTTGCCCATCAACGACAAGTTCCTGAAGAAGTATTATGTCTAAAACGACATTCTCCAAATCTTCCAAATTGTTGAGTTATGTACCCTCTGGTACCGCTAAACTTACACTCTGACTCCAAATCTTCCAGATTGTTGAGTTATGTACCCTCTGGTACCGCTGAACTTACACTCTAATTCCAAATCTTCCAGATTGTTGAGTTATGTACCCGCAAGTACCGCTGAACTTACGCTCTGGTCACTCCAGATGAATCTATATCGCATCTTTTGGGTAGTAAGTCATGTATGATCATACCTCTGAACTTCCTTCCTAAAAGAGCATCTTCCTCATGATCTATTACCCGCACTTTCAGTACGTAAAAAGGGTAACAGATCTACAAATGTTTCGAAACAACTACGTCGATGTTACTTCTGAGTTATTTCACTTCCATCAAAAACAAACCGCCCTTCACGTAGAACTTCCACGTCCATATTACCTCTGAGTTGTTCTATGTACCCTTCATAGAGTCCACTCCTGCCACGTCCTCATTACCTCTGAATAGGAAGGCTCCATTGAAGAAACCCTCATATTTACCACGTCTTCATTACCTCTGAGTAAGTATGTTGGTTTTCCCTCGACTTATTATCCGTACCCAAGACCGGAGTACGCCAAGGATAATAGGCCCACAAATGTCCTTTGTTGAAAACAAATGTCCTCTGCTGACCACAAATGCTGTATTAAATTTTCTAGTACATGCGCCTCTTTTCTCATCATCATACGCCTTCGGAGCCCAGCTGTTCCACTACTAAAATCTTTCAAATCAGCGACGCCTCAGTACGTCGCTAAATAGGGAAAATACGTCGCTAATATCGATTAGCGACGTATTTAGCGACGTTTGCATTTAGTCGCGATTAACCTAGTCGCTAAACAACAAAACGTCGCAATACGTCGCTATTGCGACGACACTCAACGACGCGGACACGTCGCTAATTCAGTGACTACCAGCGATGTAAAACGTCATTATTTACCGACGCAACCTAACGACGTTGAGCGACTTGACATGCATCGATGCTGACCTGGCTTGACAGCCAAATGGCGACGTTCTGCGACTTTGCTACGTCGCTGTAGTACCAACATATAGCGACGTTTAGCGACGTCTTACGTAGCGACGTTTAGTGACGATCAGCGACGGTATTCATCACAGTTAGCGACGTTGTGATACTTACTTAGCGACGTACCATCGTCGCTGGACGTCACTGAGAGTTGCTGAACGTCGCTAATCTTGAAAAAAAATAAAAAAAATACAGCATTTGCAGCATCCCCTGCAGCATTTACAGCATTTGTAGCATCCCCTACACCATTTGTTACAACATCGACGGTGTGTATCACGAACACAGTATCAAACAACACAGATACACACAATCACGAACACGTTTGAAACACAATCTCATCAATCAACACAGATATATAAAAATTTGTAACAACAATGTCAAACATAATGGTCCACAACTTAATTGCCAAGTATGGGAACGAATGGCTCAGAACACAACCCGAAATTCATTCTAGCATACATTAGTGTGAATCATCTATGTTCTGTACATATGGTGTAGTATATGTTCTTATCGTATCTAGTATCTGAAGAATGTAACAGAATCAAGATGAACTCACATAATGTAATACTAAGACATCATCTACTACTATATAAGATATAGTGATAGGTTGTCGTATCATCATTGCCGAGGGATGAGGGTCGGAGGACAAATACCGCTCGAGTGAGCCAAAGGCATGCAGCCACTTCCCTCCCTCTCTCACGCTATCAACGTCACAACTTTTCTACCTCAAGTTCTGGTCAAGCATCTTCTTTCTCCTCTCCTCCACCATGGCTCTGGACCCATCTGCTCCTCCCTACTTTCCTTTTTCTTATTTGACTCTCTCAGCCACATATGATATCCACCTCAAGTGTAGAGTAGGAAGAGAAAAAGTGGGCAGGAAGAGGAGGGGGAATCAGCACAGCCGGCGGCATGACCCGGAGGAAGTACAGAGGTTTTCTTCAACATCCGTAGGAGAACTATAATGATATATCTTTTCACAACATATCACCTTGTCAAAGACCCTTAATGTGACAGCCATGTTACCGTGGTGTCGGAAGACTAACATGTCATAATTTTCTAAGCCGTGTGTTTTGACATAATCCTCCAAACTCTTTCCTGCTATGTAGTAATGCAAGATTACTACATAGGAGGAAAGAGTTGGGAGGATTATGTCAAAACACACGGCTTAAAAAATTATGACATGTTAGTCTTCTGACACCGCGGTAATATGATATTCACATTAAGGGTCTTTGACAAGATGACATGTTATGAAAAGATATATCCTTATAGTTCTCCTACGGATTTGAAAAAAATATCTGTACTTCCTTCGGGTCATGCCGCCGGCTGTGCTGCTTCCCCCTCCTCTTCCTGTCCACTTCTTCTCTCCCGACTCTACACTTGAGGTGGATATCATATGTGGCTGAGAGAGTCAAATAAGAAGAAGGAAAGTAGGGAGGAGCAGATGGGTCCAGAGCCATGGTGGAGGAGAGGAGAAGGAAGATGTTGAATCAGCATTGTCTTCCGGATCGTCCTCATTAAGGCATAACGGGCTGCTCAGCGTGTCCAGCTTCTTCAACTTCTCGCTTGATGTAGAGTCGAAATGGGAACGGGTCCTCTTTGCCGGCCCGGATCTCTGACTCGCACTCGTTGCCTCGCTACCGGTTTTCTCTCCTCCTATGACGCGGGTCATATGAAAAGAAATTTTGTACCTCTTCTTCACATAAACATCATTGCCGCCTTGTACTCGAGCCTCCTCGTCTGTGACGCTATCCAACTTCTCGGTGCCTACATTGTCACTCGAATCTCCCCTTCGACTCGTATCGTCCTCTTCTTTGCCTGTCTTTTCGCTTCCTGTATTGCAATCATCTGCTATCACCGCCGACTCATTTGACTCCTTCTCCGAGTCTTCCTCTTCCTCCTCCTCCTCCTCGGAGTCATCGGAGAAGGAGTCGAATGAGTCGGCGGTGATAGCAGATGATTGCAAGACAGGGAGCGAAAAGACAGGCGAAGAAGAGGACGATACGAGTCGAAGGGGAGATTCGAGTGACAATGTAGGCACCGAGAAGTTGGATAGCGTCACAGGCGAGGAGGATCGAGTACAAGGCGGCAATGATGTTTATGTGAAGAAGAGGTACAAAATTTCTTTTCTTATGACCCGCGTCAGAGGAGGAGAAAAAACCGGTAGCGAGGCGACGAGTGCGAGTCAGAGCTCCGGGCCGCAAAGAGGACCCGTTCCCATTTCGACTCTGCAGCCAGCGAGAAGTTAAAGAAGCTGGGCACGCTGAGCAGTCCGTTATGCCTTGATGAGGACGATCCGAAAGATAATACTGATTCAATTTTGCCTTCCTTGGATGGTACTGATTATGTAGATCCGTGTATAAAAGAGAGAGATTGGGAGTAGAGTGGACCCGGAGGGAAATGAGAGATTGGAAGCTGGGTCAATATTCAAGAAGCAAAAGAGAGTCGAGGATTCTGATTTTGATGGCATAGAGGAAAAGGTTCGCGACATAACGAGAGGGACATGGAAGGGGGCAGATGAAGTGAGGCCGACGACGTCGAAGAGAAAGGCAGCACGGTCGTTAAAGGAAGGCAAAATGTTAAACATCCTCAAGAATACCATCTGGAACGATAAAGGATACTTTGACAAAGGAGACCACCATGCTGTCAGGAATATCATCTACTACTATATAAGATATAGTGATAGGTTGTCGTATCATCATTGCCGAGGGATGAGGGTCGGAGGACAGTCAATTTTATCTACGACTACATAGTTTCTGCCTCGCCAGTCGAATAGCTGCAGGGACCATGTCGTTCCGTAGATTAATCCAAATGGAGCTGGAGCCAAAATACAGAAACCAAAATACAAAATACAGAATCAAATCCCTGGGTTCACCGAAAATACAAAACACAGTTCTAATTCATATGTATTTTAAGTGTGAGAACGGATTGCTCAGAACACAACCCAACCGGAGAGGATCGATACTCTGAGAGATCCATCTGAGTAGGACGTATACTCTGAGAGATCACCTTTACAAGAATGATATCAGTAGTGGGATTGAGTCTGTACGTCCTACTCAGATGGGCCTCTCACCGTTACTATTTTTTTCTGACAGCATGGTGGATGTGCTCCGTCAACAGATTCTTGCTCCGAGCCAAAACTTTGCCCCAGAGCTCAAGTGGACATCCTTCGTGTAGAGCTCGAGTGAGAGGTTCCTGACAGCATGGTGGTCTCCTTTGTTAAAGTATCCATGCTCGTCCCACAACCAATGTGTGATGAGTATGGATACTTTGACAAAGGAGACCACCATGCTGTCAGGAACCTCTCACTCGAGCTCTACACAAAGGATGTCCACTTGAGCTCCGGGGCAAAGTTTTGGCTCGAAGCAAGAATCTGTTGACGGAGCACATCCACCATGCTGTCAGAAAAAAATAGTAACGGTGAGAGACCCATCTGAGTAGGACGTACACACTCAATCCCACAACTGATATCATACTTGTAAAGGTGATCTCTCAGAGTATACGTCCTACTCAGATGGATCTCTCAGAGTATCCTATCTGGTTGGTTGTCGTATCATCATTGCTGAGGGATGAGGGTCGTAGTACCAATACGATCCAGAGATTGACATAGTACTAATTCATATATGTAGTCCAATACAAAAACAACCCAATACAAATAGTCCAATACAAATAAGTACTAATAGCTAATGAGAACCACGCAGCTCACACAAACGCTCAGTGATACGATCACGCAACCACCTCAAAAAAGCGGGATCTTTGGCGTGAGGAGAGATGTAGACCCTTACAAGTGCTGCATGAATAGAACTCCCGGTCTCACTAGCTACCGGTGCTGGATGAATAGAACTCCCGGTCTCACTAGCAACCGGTGCCACTTCCTCTTTAACTGTAGGAGGAGCCACCTCAGCATTCACTGTTTCCCTCAAACGACGTGCCGCTCCTCGGGTCATGGGTGCCATCTGGTAAGATCGATATTCAAAAATAATATAATTGTAACATAAGCAAGCTAACTAAAGGAACCATCATGTAATTTGAGTACATTTTCGAAAGCAGATAAAGTATAAAAAAATTCAATTTTTTTCCAAGTGTGAGAACGGATGGCTCAGAACACAACCCAAGATTCATTCTAGCATACATTAGTGTGAATCATCTATGTTCTGTACATATGGTGTAGTATATGTTCTTATCGTATCTAGTATCTGAAGAATGTAACAGAATCAAGATGAACTCACATAATGTAATACTAAGACATCATCTACTACTATATAAGATATAGTGATAGGTTGTCGTATCATCATTGCCGAGGGATGAGGGTCGAAGGACAGTCAACTTTATCTACGGCTACATAGTTTCTGCCTCGCCAGTCGAATGGCTGCAGGGACTATGTCCTGATCACGATGTCGTACCGTAGATTAATGCAAAGTCCTTATAGCAAATATCATACATAGATTTCTACCTCGCCAGTCGAATGGCTGTAGGGACAGTATCTGACTTGGTGTATCTTACCATTTTTCCAAACCTATACACACCCTTGCCCAAACCATTTGTTTCAGTAGATAAAACATTCCAGGTTACTCAAGTAACCTGTCGTGCAACATTTGGTGTCAACAGCATTCCTTGTTAATTGTAACATGCATACTATCATATCCCAACTCTGCCAAAACCTGACCAACATACCCTACACTAATCATTCCATATTTCAGTAATGTCAGTGAGCTAAATGATACTCAACTGTCGAGAATACTTAGGAGAAAACTCATTCACAGGATTAGTATCCATCCTTCATGACATAGCTAAAATTTTATAGGGCTCGATAATAATTATTAGTCAATTTATTCATCATTTCAAAACCCTGAAAATGCCCAAAAAACTCCCAGTATCAGTAAATAGGGCTCGAACCCTAAATTAGAATTCGAATCCAAGCAAAACATCAAATTGACAGTTGATATGCCCAACAAACTCCCAGTATCAGTATATAGATGTCACACTGTGAGTCTCGTGTCCACACAGTGGAACACGACGTGTCCAAACCAACAAAATAGGTGTCACACGAACTAGAAGCGAGTCCACGCTCTCGTGTCCCCCACAGCGAGTCCACTGTGAGTCTCGTGTCCCCGCAGCGAGTCCACGCTCTCGTGGACACGAACTAGAAGCGAGAGAGAGAGCTAGAAGACGAGAAGAAACTGGGAAGCGGGGACAAGGGATCACCTGAGAAGGAGCTACCTGAGGAAGGAGGAGGAGGAGAAGGAGGAGGCCGGAGGAGGGAGATCGCCGGAGGAGCGCCGCGGAGGAGGAGGCCGGAGGAGGGAAATTGCCGGAGGAGCGTCGCGGAGGAGGAGCGCGCGAAAAATTGGGGGGAAAAATTTGTGAATGATCGAAAAGGAAACCCTCGCCGCCTATATGAAATATTTAGCGACGTCCTTCTCTGCCGTCGCTAAACATCGCTGATATTTAATAAACGGCGACGCTACTTAAAATGCGTCGCTAAACGTCGCTATATCAGCGACGTGTACCGACGACCTTGCGACGCAGATTCCTATTTAATAAATTGTAGCCGCTAGACGTCGCTTTTAGTCACTGTTGGCGACAAACAGCGACGTCTTATATAAACATCGCTAAACCCCCAAATATTAGCGACATTTTAGCTTGGAGTCGCTAAATACGTCGCTGATATGACTTATTTTGGTAGTGTTCTATCGCGTTCTTTTGCCCAATACCAAGAACTTCTACGTCCGTCTCACCATGGAATCGTTCTAGATATCTCTATCGAGCTTATTATCCGTACCTACAACCAAGGTATGCCAAGGGTAATAGGTCCACAAAAAGTCCCCCAGTGGGGCAAACATCACGAATACCAAAGATACAATACAAGCACAATGAAAACATAGTCATTTATTGAAAATCAAAAGTACTGCATATTCGGGGACCATGTCCCTATCAAAACGAAGGAAAATGACAAAGAGAGAAAGAAAAAAGGCCGACTATGGTTCGGTTATACATAATTCTCTGTGTCGATCCCTCAGCACGGCGGTCGACCGCTCAAATCGCAGCTTGGCCCGGCGCTCAGCCTCCTGAGTCAGCCGTTCTGCATCCTCCAGATGCGCGTAGGCCTGCCAGCCATCTTCGAGTCTCTTCAGAGCACGCTTCAGGCTAGCCGAAGCTCGGGTGACCTTTTCGGCCTCCTGAACGATTAGCCCTTTATCCGCTCGGGAGGCCTCGAGCTCAGATTCCAAGAAAGCTAGCTTCCTCTAGAGCTCGAGGATCTGCTCCCTCGTATCGATTATTCCGCGAGAGGCGGCCGCCTCCCGAGCAATGCAATCCTCGCTCCTGCGGCTCAGCTGATCGTACTGAATAGACAGATTGTCGAGGTCCTTTATGATAACCGGCTTAGACGTATTTCGTACGGTCCGTACCTTCTCCACGATAGTGATAAGGAAGGCACGCTCCTGATCTATTGCTAAAGATAGATCAACTTGTCGCAGTCCCTGATACTGAGCCACCAGCTGATCAGCTTCCAACAATTTGGGTTCCAGCAGCTCCACTATCCCCGTCCCACCGGGAAAGGTTCTAAGAATTTTAACCTGGCCACGAGCGCATTGACGGGCCAAGGCAAAAGAGGTCCCCCTCTCCACCGCAGCCTCAATTCTTCACCTCAGATGGCGGTAAAAACTGTCAACCACATCCTTTGAAGCTTCATCCAGGACTTCCGTAGAAGACGGCGTCAAAGAAAGGGTAGCTGGCAGGAACGAAGAAGATGCACCGAAACTTGCTGCCCCCCGTCACAAGGGAAACGAGTTCCGAGCGAAAGGACGCTTGCATGGCGGCCAACTCCTCCTCCACAGCCCGAAGGGTCTGGAGACTCGGCAGGGTGGAAAGGTCAACCCCCGGAGCTACATGAATAGAGGAGAGGGCGGGGACCATTTCTCCCTGCCCCGGCCGTTCTGCCGTATGCTTTCTCGAACAAGATTCAGCGAGAGGTCCCTCAATATAAGTTAAAGGAGGCATACTCTCTTCCACCAGACTCTCTCTGGCCAGCTCTCCCTCGATAGTGTCCGTCGTGGGCAGTGAAGGAGCAGGACCTGTATGTTCGAAGCAACTATCAATCAACTTAACCCAAAGGATATGATGATAGAGCGAATGAATCTCCTCGCTGGTCAAAATTTGACTTAGCTTACGAGGGAAGAGTTGCTGGGACTGAGGTTCGCTCTCAGCCGCCATAGCCTCTTCACTAGCAACATCCGACCCAAAAGCGACTACTTCATCTGCCCCAGCCACCCCCGGAAGGAGATACAACTGGATCAGCGTCTTCCAGCTGAGGTTCAGCAGCCTCGGGGACGGGTTTAGCAGACTCCACGTCACCTTGGGTTGAGACCTCAGCAATGGGATAAACCTCAATCGTCACCGGAAGAACCCCGACAGAAATAATCTCGGCACACATGTCACTAATGAAAGTGGTCAAGGCAGGATTGACTTCAGAATCAGGGGCCGGTTCTCGAAAGTCCGATTCATCTGACACCTGCAAATAAAAGAAAATGATTAGGTCATAGTTCAAAAAAAGCTAAACAGGAAAATGGTTGTAGTTCAATTCACCTCTGAAATGTCGTCATCATCGCCTCTCTCCTTGATGAGCAGCCTGCAAGGTCTAGACGCAATCCGTTTCACGGAATAAGTTCTGCCACCAATGGTAGGCTCAGGCCTACTGCGCTTGCGCGAAGGACCAGGAATGACAGGCGGCTGATCCGTTACCGCCTCATCTGCAGGAGAGAAAGAGAGTGATCGGGGTCATGATCGTCATCCTCTTCGTCCGCGTCGACAGACTCCGAGTCCGACACAGCGACTGCGTTCTCCCGCTTCTTTCTCGCTTTGGACCCCTGGGCTTCTCCGCCAAGCCAGTACCAACAATAAAGCTAGTACTCGCGTCAAAGCCAACCGGAGGCTTGCTCGCCGTGACATGGTATAGAGCCGCCAAATACAAAATCTCTCATGGCACCTCAACATCACGAACTGAGAAGCTCGTACGGGTGTGAACCGTATCATAATAATGCCAGGCCCTGATGCCGTCAAGCACGCTATCTTTAAAACCCAGGCAAGGGCTGGGACTGTCTAAGAACAGCTGACTATACCCGAACTGACGGAAGAACCTACTGGGTAAGTAAGGATCAAAGTAGACAACATAGCGGTTATGGTATACTAGGTACGCAGGACGGATGTTACGCAACCAA
Organism: Iris pallida; assembly: GCA_029216955.1. Classification (NCBI taxonomy): domain Eukaryota; kingdom Viridiplantae; phylum Streptophyta; class Magnoliopsida; order Asparagales; family Iridaceae; genus Iris; species Iris pallida. The sequence goes on along the minus strand of JANAVB010015426.1, from coordinate 2,826 downwards.
AGGAGCATCTTCTCAGACAAGAGGTGAGGAGCCCCGGTACCATCAAAATGTACACCCCTCACTTCTTCATCAGTAAAACGAGGAACAGACACACAAAAGTTATATCCGTCCACTCTCGCCAGCGCCCTCCGACAGGCTGGCATAGTGCTGCACTCCCAGGGCTGATGGTGATATTGGAAGATGAAAGCATCATCAGCCGTAACGCCATCTTCTGCGCCAGGCCTCATCAAAGACCGGTAGTGCATTAACAACCACCCCATAAGATAATGATAGGGCAGTTCAACGCATTCAAAGTCCTTCGCCGTGTCACGGGCGCTGACTTTGGACGAGAAGGCACGGAGGCCACGGTGTATGCTGCACACCATGGCCGAAAGAAGAGCTAGTCTGGCCCCGAAGACCAGCTTCACGGCAGGGAGGATAAAATTATGGCTAATCCTCTCAATAGAGCCAGCCCCTCCCGAGACCACGCAATTCCGCAGCCACACCATCAGGAACCCTGCCAGGAGTATCTTTTCTGACAGCTGTCAAGTACCCGGATAAAAATAACTGAAGGAGTCAGTTTTACTCCCAAACCTGTCGCCCATGGCCCTCGATCTCTTGGCACTCGACACCAGGTCCTGTACTTCCTCCTGGGTTTGAGGATTTCGAGGAGAAAAATGGCCTGAGGTGCCTAGCATAAATAGGTGTGTGAGCCATGACCGGGTATGAGGAAGGTTCCCTTCCGAACTACCGTCCTTCTTGATGGACGTCTGGTGGCAGGTACTATGATGACATAGTAGTTCCCCGTATACGGCAACAAAGCCCGGGAACCGTTGATCCAAATCCTCGAACTCTTCGTTCGTCGGGGTACACACTTCAAAGACTTCTTCCCTCCAGGGCAGCTTGGAAACTGTATGCATCTCATGGAGGGCGAGTTCCATCTCCCCTCTAGGCGTGAAGAAGGTTCTCGTTCACCGTTTGTACATCTCTAAGAGAGCCATAAACAGTGTCTTATTCATGGGCAGACCGTGACAGGTGCCCCGAATGGCATGATAGAGACCGATCTCACGAAGGAGAGTCTCATACTTCTGCAGAATTCACGTGGTCAAATTGGCCCACGAAGGGATGGGGTTTATCCAGTTCAACAGCGCCAACCGGCTAACGGGATAGGACCCCTTCCTAACAAGCTGGTTCAGGAAGGTGTAAGCTTGAGAGAACTGAAATTGGGACCCTATACATTCAAGAGGGTCCCCGGGGCCAACCCCATCACGTAGCAACTGACCGATACCCTGCCCGCATACACTGATCCCCAGTTTCTGTTCTAATGGATGTTTCCCACAAACATCTCCGACTGGCTCGGAGTCAAGGAGTCCACCATCTTTCTGTCCATCGGTAGCATATTAAACCACGAAAACAGAAAATGACGCTCCATCTGAGGAATATGAATTGCCATTCCGTCAGAAGTGAAGTCCCAGCTCTCGAATATATCCAGAACTTGGGGGTTCTTCACAGTCAAGGCATCCCCGAAGAGGAACTCAGGCTTCAGGAATTCTCCCTCCAATCGCCCCGAGTTCATCATGGCACAGAGAAAATAGAAGGACTGGTTCTTGATAGCATTCATCCTCTCTACAGGCTCGTCTCGGGGAAACTGGTTCACCACATGCTGCACTATGTGGTCGAACCGCACACCCACAGCAGATTGGACGGAACCCACCAAGGGCTCTCCCGCAGGATCGACTGGCAGATTCACTAAAAAAGACAAAGGAAACAAGTTAGAAGATGGCCAGGAAAAACCACTTAGTGTTTCTGGGATTATGCAGCTCTATTTTGGCAAGGTCTCATGCGGTCCAGTTCAAATGAGCGTATACGGCTCGGTTTAGTGAGTGTTCATGCGGCACAGATTAGAAGAGCTTTTACGGCTCTGATTTAGCACGGTCTCATGCGGCTCTGTCTAGCGGGTGCTTATGCGGCCCAGTTCAAGCAAGCTCATGTGGCTCTGTCTAGCTGGTGCTTATGCGGCCCAGTTCAAGTGCTTATACGGCCCAGTTCAAGTGCTTATGCGGCCCAGTTCAAGTGAGTTCATGCGGCTCCGTTTAGCGAGTGCTTATGCGGTCCAGTTCAAGTGAGTTCATGCAGCTCCGTTTAGCGAGTGCTTATGCAGTCCAGTTCAAGTGAGTTCATACGGCTCCGTTTAGCGAATGCCTATGCAGTCCAGTATAACAGGGCTCATACGGCTCTGATTTGGTGGGGTCTCATGCGGCACAGTTCGAGAGAAAGATTATACGGCACAGTTCGATGGGTCTTCATGCGGCCCAATTTGTAAAGTGCTGATGCGGCCACAAGACGATTCTCATGCGGCACATACAGTACAGTGAACAAACAGTTCCATGAAGACGAAGAAGGGCTCGCGCATAAACATGCGACATAGCCGTTATGGTTAGGGTTTGAGTCCATGTAGCTTTCTCCCAACAATCTTACCAGTAATGGCGGGGTAAACATCAGTGTGAACTGGGGGCACCGCAGTCGATAAAGAAGCCGCTCCCTTACCCTTCGCCGTAGTACTAGAGGAGGCCTTAGAAGTCTTGGGAGCCATTGATGATCGAAGGAGAAGAAGACGGCAGCTAGGACAAGAAAAGCTTAAGCAAGAGGAGAGAGTAAAGAGTCTCTCTCTAAAACTTTCTCATATTTATAGGTGGACAGCGGGCACGTGGACCAATAAGGCACTTCGGGTTATGGGCCGCCTAGGAGACAGAACCGACTCTTGGGTCATCGAGGCAAATCCAAAGTATATTTAAAGCCGACTCTTGGGATCTTACCCAATAGACGGCTTCAAATCAAAACAAATCA
>JANAVB010015424.1:0-52618 GCA_029216955.1 Iris pallida | reverse complement strand
GCTCTGAGCTACGACAAAGACACTAACAAAGGCGAATGTAGTAGTAGCACAACAATGAACTCCAATAGGACGTCTTACCATCAATCGAGTTGGACCTATCTGAAGTTTCTGAAGTGGAGGAAAAATTGATTCTAAATAAGGATACAGATGTACAAAACGAGATCGAGTTGAAGACTATTGAAGAGGAACCTTCGGTGGACAGAAGAAAGTCACGAGTCACCTTTTGCCTTTCTAGAAAAGTTGTCATCTTCGAAGAGCGAGGACAAGGATGTCGTTCCACGAGCAAAATTTTAGACGTTATCCCGAGCTTCATGTATTGTGATAGCGTCACATATTTGCCTTTATGCTTCGTGATCCGGCTACCTATGCCTTTTCTTAAGGGTTCTTGTAATCCATCGTCGGCACTCCTCTTGTTGATTAATGGAATTTTTTTGGTACACGAGTAGCTGTGTTCGAAGATCCTAGAAGCATTATCGTCACTTATAGTAAGGGAAGTGTTGCTACCCGAGCAATTTCTGGAGCAATTTATTATCAGAAATGTTATAGTTGTATTTGAGTTCAGCATGTTCCATGAAAATGAATATGATCTGAGGAAAAGGATAATGATATGAGTATGATCCAAGGAAGAGAATAATGACTGGAGATTATTTCATTCCACATATTGATATATAATTATATATATAAGTGCTTGCGTGCGGTTTGAGACATGTATTGGACATGATGTACTCTCAATGGACTCGTCCACGCTCTCGACTTGTACATGAATAGTTTGGACTATACGTACCATTGGATTCGGCCACTCTCGACATAGTTCACAGTATTGGCCGATACCGATACGGTTTGGCATGTCCCGATCCGATACCGACCGTTACTGACCGATACCGACATTAGGAGTCTTTTTTTAGTTAATTCGGCAAAGAAAATTGAATGAAAAAGACCAATCAGCAAGGGAGTAAAAACATAATAAGATTGAAACTTGTAAAAACATGTAAAAAAAAAAACTTACCTATCGCATGTAAACCAATCAACAAGGTTTACTACTATTTCATTCAATTTGAAAACTTCTAAGAAATAACACTGAAAATACTTAAAATTATGCCTAAATATATAAAATATGTTTTCTAGAATGTTAATAATTTATTAACAATTATTTGTTTTCCGATACTAAAATACCCGATACTCCGATCCGAAACCGCCAATACTGCATATACCACCGATCCCGATACTCATAGGACTGGTCCGATACCGATTCCGATTCCGATATTGTGAACCTTGCTCGAGATTTATGTGCTCAACAATTGAGGAGTTTTGTTTGCTATTATTCATTTATTATGTTTACGTATTTTTGATTTTGGCGCATTGTATACTACAATGGGTTCTCTTTAGAGTGCGGTTGATAGTTAAGAGCATGGAGCGACAGTTTTTGATTGTTCGTATACTTCCAACATATATTACGAGATTTTTGATAGTTCTATGTCTGATGAGCTGCAAATGAGTGATTCATGTTTTGAGTCCGAGTTTGAAAAGAGTACACTTGTTGACGATCGATCTTTCTTCGCAAGTGTTATGCTTGATTGTTGCTTGTTGCACAAGACTTTTCGAGTTCATTTTTCAAAGATTAGCTCGCGGACAAGTTTAGTTCAGTAAGGGGAGTCTCATGCAGATGTGCAACCATTCAAGTTGGCCGATTGGTTGACTAGTCCAATCCGTTTCAAGAGAGATGAATATTGACAAATTTGGATACTTATTTTTGTAAGTTTTTTTTTTTTCCGATTAAAATGTTATTTTTTCTTTCCTTTTTTAGGATTATGATTTTTTCTTCCCCAAGTTTTGTAAGCCTATATAAAGTCATATGCTTTTCTAGTTTTAGGGAACTCCAAAAATATTACTACTTATTGAGATTTGTTTTCTTTATTTTCTGGTGGTCTCGAGACTGTTCGTGTCTCTTATATTCGAGTGTCTTGTGGATTCGGATAAATTATAACCTCCATTTCAACGGCATTGGTCATCTCCGCTTTCCTTCGCCGTTGTACCACCTCCATCGACAAGTTTCGAGACGCTATATCGACAAATCCGATTCCGTTAGTCTACTATGATATACTCTTATATGTAAGAAGATATCTATAGCAATTTCTCTACATCAACTTAGGCATTACCTATCCTTTCTTATTGCCTCAATAAGCGTCCATTTTGGTCTATCTTAGCCTCCGACAATTCTAACACAACCAAAACAAATTCATACTGTTGTTACTCCACATAACATTGCCTATGTTATTTTGCATGAATAGGATACCGCAACACATCAAATTTGAAAAAACTAGGATACCGATCATATTATACAACAATGATACAAAAAGAAATAAGTATTAACCTTACTTTCTTTATTTAAAATAGAAACATAAGTTTTAAAGGTTTAACACAAAACTGATGTAATTTTCTGTGGTAGCTGACTAGCCACAAGATAGGGAAAAGGATTTGTTTTTTCTTTTTCTAAATTTAGAAGGAAGAAAACTATGATAAAACGACATCCATATTTAACACTTAATATTGTCACTATCATTATTATGGTCCGTTTTATTCTCCTTAAGTCATATATACACCTTTTATATTTTGAAGTCTACGATATGTTAAGAAATGCATCTGATACATATCCTCGTAGTATCTGGTACGACCGGATATGGGTATGGTAGGTCGATTGAAGTATCCATCAACATAGATTCCCACATAATTTGGAACAGTTTTAAAGAGATCAACCTGATTTCATTTAGAATAAAAGTTGAAATCCTAATTTTGTATGATACAGTCATTACCCAATATCTGTTACTATATATCCTTCTTACTGCTGCAGTTGTTCTCCTAGTTCAGTGATTGTTGTATATGTTTGCTAATGATTGAAATGGACATTAATATGTTATTTTCATGCATATAAATAGCTTGATAGACAACATTGCATGCTCCAATCAGTTGACTGCATTTTATTTGTCCTATTACATGATTTAACCAATCATTTTTGGAGTATCAGTCAAGCATCCATATTTCTGCGTTTCTACTATTGGGCTATAGGTTTCCGTCTGTCTATTTATATTCAAGACATTCTCTATAATACATAGATAAATTCTGTTGCATATTCTGTTAGTCATCTATGCATACTGGTCAAACTTGTTATGTGCATGCTAATTTGAATTCCTCAACCTGTTGTTATTCCAATCTTAAGCAGTAAGCTGCCGTTATGTGTTTCGTTACATAGCCAATTTTTGGCAGCCTGCTAACTGGAACTTGTAGAAAGAAAATTAATTTGTCATAATTTCAATTGTTAAGCTGTAGGCTGTGATTTGTGCTTTCTTATTATACAGGCCATGAGGAAGTGCTCAATTCTGTTTATTCAGTTAGTCTGTAATATATTAAAATAAAATTTGTGCTAAAGATTTAAATGATTCTTCCGTGTAGATATGAGGAGAAGTACATCACCAATGAGATCACTTGATTCCATCTTTGGTGGTAATGTTTCCAGACTATACCATAATTTTTATGTTGTCATTCCAAACATGTGTGGTTGTAATCCAAGCTTGCTGACATTTTTCAACATTTTCTTCTTGTTTCCATCATTAGGTGATTCAGCCATGCGGCCCAGGAGGACGTCAAGTGCAGGGGATACAGACACACACATGGTCTCTTCTGGTGATGCCATGTCTCCATAAGTCTCCTGTCTGTGCTCATGACTTATCAGGACGCAATTTCCCTCCCAATGGGGAGTTCTCTGCTTGTTTTTAGTCAGGCCTCCCTAGTCTGTGTTCCTGATAAGCTTGTCTAGAAGGCATTTTTAGAATCAAAATCAGCATCTAGGTGTACAGTAGCAATGAAAGGGTGCTTTAGAAGAGCCTCCCCTGTATTGGTTCGTGAGGTTCAAGACGTGCCTGAGCACAGAGAGATGGCTGGTTCGAAGCAATATAGTGTCCTGGCTGCCCAGGTTGGCAGAGCAAAATATGCCTTCTCTTGTGGCAGTTTCTGGTATGGTGCGTTAGTCTAATTTCACCAGGTTGCAGCTATGCCGATACTGTTGAAACGGTAGTTTGTTTGAGAGAACTTTGTTTTGTTTTCTTGGTTTTATGTTGGTCTTGTTCTCTTTTCATCAATTTGTCGGTGCCTTCACTGCTTCGGCTAGACGATAGGCTGTTGTCAGAAGCTAATGTCAACAAAAAGAATGGTGATAGACCTGTGACTTTTTACATGTATAAAATGCTTTGACATTCACTATCAGGGGTTGTGTGTTTGCTATATCTTTCTATTCCGAAGTACTTGATATCAGTTGATAAATGTGCTCGACAAAAGTGTTTTACGTCAGGGGCATATAGAGTAAGCTTGTATTGGACATGATTTGGCTGCCGTAAAAGTAGAACAGAGAGGTTGGTAGAGAGAACGTACGATTCATGCTGGTATATGTGAAAGCTTCTCAATTGTACTCGTTGCTCGAGTGGTGGTGTAAGATGGAAGCAGAAAATGTTTTTTTTTTTTTTTTTTAACAAGTGAAGAACCTAGAGATTTCTCAGTGTGAGAAGGTTTTCTTGATTAAAAGTTGCAGAATTTTTTGACCTCTCCTTAGTATTACCAATGGCAAGAGTTGGAAAAGTAGTGCTGCGTACAACCGGATTATTAGAAGTATTGTACATTCTCTCGTCCCAGTTTGTATGATCTCTTTGCAGCTAGGCGGTTCCGAGTAGTGTTCTTTGGTGCAAATCAATTTAGCATGTCGATCAGCTAACTCTGTCAAACTAATATTAAAAGAAAAATGCCTCAGCGGCTCGACGGCTCATGCTAATGTACCCGCGTCGAATGCCAATATTGTGACTTTCATGGACTTGTGTTGAGAATGCAAGGACTTCCTTAAACCCTAGTTGTGAGAATTATTTGCCATTAGAGGTGGTTAGAAGATTGTTAAGTATCAAGTTTAATTTTAACATGTCTCAAGAATGCTACAAACGCTTGATATATATAGTTGATTATAGAGATCTTGTAGGAAGGTGTGAAGTTGCCTAGAGACTTCTAACGATCTAAGAGAACAATGAGCTCGCTCTCGTTTAGATTCAAAAATATTTATGCATGAAACAGGTACATGAACTGTAGAGATGACAAGGATAATGACAATGCAGATAATGGAGTTGATCGTTACAAGATCATCGGTACATGAAAAAAAGTGGGTAAATATAAGACAATTTTTTCGATGCACTACTTGTCCTTGACACCGAGGTTGAAAACGTTGTTCATGGTGAAGGATACAACCGAAAGCTTGAGATGGCACAAGCGAGATCATACATAAGGTGTGTTGGATTATCTATCAAAGGGGAGGCATAGAAGCACTTTGTAACTCCCCGTTCCCAATATCGTTATTTTATACGGATATTTGAATGAGGTGAAGATTGTCGATCAAATTTAAAGGCTTGTATCTGACACTAAAGATTGCTCTTGGCTTTTGAAAATATTGGAGGGAACCTATAAAAGATCTCCATAGCCCTACGGATGGTAGGAAGGAAGCTTGAGGTTATTTTGTTGTGCTTTGAACATCATAATTTTTTTTAGCGTTTCTAAGGAGGTCATTAAAGGAGTCTTCAAGAGGAAAGAGAGAGCTCATCTAAAATCTTGTAAGTGAAGCTTTTACATTATGGTATTGTGTGTATAGTCATTTTCAGGTTCTCTTTTTGATTCAATAAAACAATTTTTCTTCTTTTGCTTGTGGAGTAGGTCGATCTTGACTGAACCACGTTATTGAATGTTCTTGTGTGCTATTAGTTCAATTAAATGTCTTATTACTTACTACTTATTATTAAAATTATTGTTTGTGTCACTTGTGCGTCCCTCTTACATTTAGTCCGGTCCAAAGGGAAAAAAAAAACTATTGTCAATTAACATGCTATCTATTAAATAAATCGAAATTGAAAAGTAAATAGAAATTGAAAAGTACAGCAGCGAATCATAATTGACGATGCCCAAACTAATATAAAAAAAGATGGCCCAGTGGCTCGACGGTTCATGCTAATGTCCGGTTCGGTCAAGATGTGCACACTCATCCTTAGTTCCTTACTTTCAAGTGATAGATTAATTATACAGTAGCCATCCGTGATGTGCCCAAGAAATTGATTGGGCACAAGGAATCAGTCCTCAATTGTACCAAATGAAAAGTCCAGCTGTTGACACTTTCCTTCCTTCCCCCCTCTCTGAATTTTACTACATACTACTTCAACTTCAAACAAGCAGTACCAACTCGGTCAATATTGATATTATTCAAATTAAAACCTCTTCAAATCTCATGCCATCCCCGTAGTATACACACACACATTGACAATCCAACTATGATCCGTTTGGTAAATAGTATTTGGAGTTATATTTTAGGATTTTATAAATTTGGAGCCAAATTCATGGAATTCTATGTTTGGTTGGAGATGGATTTGGATATGGAAAGTATGAACAAATCTAAAATTTGGATTTGAAAAAAAGAGGTCGAATTTGGGAGGAAAAAATTAGTTATTTTTTAATAATTTTGTTGAAATATTTAATTTATAGTTTATTTAAAATTAATTAATAGTTAATTAAAAATTAGTCACTACTATTATTTAAATTTTTTTTTATAAATAAAAATTAGTTATTGTTTTTAAAAAAAGTTAACTAATAGATAGTTATCATAACTATAATCCAAGTTAATAAATTTATTAATTATAATTGCAATCTTAATTATTAATTTATTAATTAATATCCAATTATAATCATAATTAATAATTTATTAGTCTTATTATAATATTAATTAATAATTCATTAATTACTATTTTATTATAATCTTAATTAATAATATTTTAATCACAATTAGAATCATATTTAATAATTTATAATTTAATAATTAATATATTATAATAGTTTAATTAATAATTTATTAATCATCATTATATTAATATATAATTACTATTTTTAAAATATATAATTACTATTTAATTAAAATTAGCTAACAGTTAATTAAAAATTAGTCATTATTATTATTTTTTTTTAAAAAATTTATAACTAAAAATTAGTTATTATTTTAATAAAAAATAACTAATAGTTAGTTATCATAATTATCATCGGATTTAATATTACTTTTTAATAATTAATATAGTATTAAAATTTTAGTTAATAATTTATTAATCGTCATTATAATCGTCATTATATCTTTTTTTTTATCTTAATTAATAATTTATTAATCATAACTATTATCATAATTATAATAATAATTTAATTATTAATCATAACTATAATTATAATTATAATAGCTAATTAATAATTTATTTATTTATTATTTTATTAATTATAATAATAATTTAATTATTAATCATAACTATAATTATAATTATAATAGCTAATTAATAATTTATTAATCGTCATTATAATCATCATTATATCTTAATTAATAATTTATTAATCATCATTATATCCTAATTAAAAATTTATTTATTTATTATTTTATTAATTATAATAATAATTTAATTATTAATCATAACTATAATTATAATTATAATAGCTAATTAATAATTTACCAAATCCTATGTTTGGTTGGAGTTGGATTTGTATTTGCAAATTCATGATTTGGATTTGGATTTCGTAATCCAAATCCAAATCCAAATGCAAATCTATTTCCAAATCCAAATCCAAATCCATTTTACCATACAGTTTTGCGGGAAAATGGATGAATTGTTGCATGAGTTATAGATTTTACTACTAAATTCTGTTCGTGTCATGCATTATGTTGCATACCTTAAACTGTTCACACACTTTTATGGTCATGGACAACTTGTGCACAAGGTGTTGTTTTTCTCGAAACGGTATCCGGAGCACTAGAACTGAATCGACCTAGGGAGAATTTGAGATTCATGCTTAGCACGAGGCATTGCGAGACCTCCAGTTAGACTTGAAACCTGGACTGATAGGACGTGTCGCATTGCCATTGAGAATTGTTCCTCGTGGTGTCGTAACACCAATGACCGCATATAATATGGATATCATACTCACCAATTGTCTTGTGCAGGTGGTAAGTATTGTATCTGTTTTACGCAGGAAGGAGCCGGTCGTGGTAAGATCATTGAAAATTGGTATGTTGTTTACTGCTTTAAATTATGCCTTCGATATGAACTGCAACTCATTTAGTTCTAAATAGCAAGATCACTTTGAAAGCTTAAAATCCTTAATAAGCAGTATCGATTTAGACCAGTGGGTTCGTTCCACTCACTAGTGCATTTTCAAGTGTAATAATTCCCAACTCTCCAGGTGACGAGTGCGCTGAGGGAGCACGAGACGAAGCTGAAGCTGAAGAACGGGAGACAGCTCGAAGCTCTCCTATTTTGAAGTATTTTGAAGCCAATTCATCTCGAAGGCTTTTAGTTTCAAATGTATAAAGGGACATGAATGTATGGAACGACAATGATTATTTTATGGCAGCTTGTCGAATGTTTTTTCACTACCAAAATAAGCCATATCAGCGACGAAATTAGCGACGCCAACTTAAAACGTCGCTAATATTTCTAGAATTAGCGACGCCAAAAGTAAGCGTCACAATAATACCTCGCTGATAGCGACAAACAGCGACATATTGTGACTCCCTTTAGTGTAATAAAAACCAACGTCGTTGATTTGTCGGAAAACGTCGCCAGTTTTATTAGTTCAGCGACGGTTAGCGTCGCAAAGCTTATGGCGTCGCCGAATATTAAAGGAAAGTCGACGCTTTGCGACGTATTTACAGACGTCGCTAACTTGCTGCTAAATAGGGTTTTCTCGGTTCGACTTTTCATTTCTCCCTCTCACCAAATTTTTTGTTCCCGTCCCTCTTCCCCCGACCTCGACGACAGCCCGACCCCCTTCCCTCCGGCGCCGCTCATCCTCCTCCTCCACCGCGAGCCCCTTCTCCTCCCTCCAGCGAGCCCCTTCTCCTCCTCCTCCTCCACCACCGCGAGCCCCTTCTCCTCCTCCACCGCGAGATCCTCCTCCTCCTCCACCGCGAGATCCTCCTCCTCCACCACCGAACTTATCCTCCTCCTCCTCCTCCTCCACCACCGCGAGGAGACTGAAGGTAAACCCTAACCCTAATTGAGGTATTTTTTGTGTCCAAAATGGACACGGAGACACATTGCGACCATGTGTTCACTGATACAGTGTGTTCGTGAGGTTTTGGACACTTTGTGTCCATTTGTTGGACACATGGACACCCCCAAGCATGCATATATATGTATTTTACCTCTGTACACTTAATTCCCTACTTACACTTGTGTATTTTCGTATTAATTTGGATTTGCATATTGGGTTTGGGTTTCGATATAGTGTTTGATAAATTGTTTCACCTTGCAACATTCCTACACTTAGAGACGTTTAGTACACAACTAATTATTTTATCCTAGTTCGCAAGTGTACTTTTGGGTAATCTAGGTATATTAGTTTACCAATATCCCCAATGGCCGGAGATTTTAAGGATCGCTGCATTGCAAAAAATGATAGCAACACCTATGTAGTTATCAATTTATTTGTTTTATGTTATCAATTTATCTGTTTTATCCGCTGCAAAATTTTTACAAAAATAACTATTTTATAAATATACACGAGTACGACTTGTACAGTGCAACATAGACTTGTACGATATCACGTCCGTGGCGACTTATTGATTCGACGGAATCGAAGCGAATAAGTATGATTAGATTGTTGTAGAGGGTTGATGTTACTAAAGAGAAATACAATCTGTTTGTTCTAGAGGGTTGATGTTACTAAAGAGAAATACAATTTGTTTGTTGTAATGGGTTGATAGTATTATTCAAACACCTCTGAAATCCAAGAGCCATCAGGGTACACTAGAGGTCTCTCTCCACTGTAATAGAATTGGTTTTAGTTATGATGTATAGGTGTGTATTGGACACAAAGCAGAAAGGACAGGACGAGAAGAACTCCATATACATATTTTGGTGAGTGTCTTTGCCTAATACAAGTTTGACACTAACCAGTTTGAAGCATCTTTGTGCTTCCTAGGTTTAAGTTGGGGCTCACATAAGTACAACAAGAAGTAAAAGAGAAAGGAAATGTTAGTTAATATAAGTTGTCATTATATAAAAGCCTTCTATATCCGTCCTACATCTGGAACTATGCGCAAACCAAGAACTATTACTGGAGTATAGGAAGATTAATAAAATTTCACTAAACTCCTAGTTCTCTTTATTGTTGAAGTATATGAACCAATTAGTCAACATCTATTTGTTGAAGTATGGTACTCCATTCTTCGTAAGTTCTAGCTATATATGTCTCAAGATCCAAAACTCAAAAATCCCAAGAAGAAGAAGAAGAAAAGTGTGAGTTCTACAGTATGGTTCTCTTTGTAGAATTGTGTCTTATTTTAGACAACAAGGGTTTCCTATTTTTACAGGTAACATGGCAACATGTGTAAGGGAACATATAGGTGTGTGTTTGTGTTTGAAAGGGAGTGTCACAAGAGTAAGGCGTGAGCATGTGTTAGTATTTTGAGCTGTGAGAGTGTTTGTTCTATTGAGGTTAGTGTTTGTTACAATTATATTATTTGTGACTATCGATCTTACCAGATGGCACCCATGACCCGAGGAGCGGCACGTCGTTTGAGGGAAACATTGAATGCTGAGGTGGCTCCTCCTACAGTTAAGGAGAAAGTGGCACCGGTTGCTAGTGAGACCGGGAGTTCTATTCATCCAGCACCGGTAGCTAGTGAGACCGGGAGTTCTATTCATGCAGCACTTGCAAGGGACGACATCTCTCCTCACGCCAAAGATCTCGCTTTTTTGAGGTGGTTGCGTGATCGTATCACTGAGCGTTTGCGTGAGCTGCGTGGTTCTCATTAGCTATTAGTACTTATTTGTATTGGACTATTTGTATTGGGTTATTTTTGTATTAGACTATTTGTATTAGACTACATATATGAATTAGTATTGTGTCAATCTCTGGATTGTATTGGACTACGACATGGTGATCAGGACATAGTCCCTGCAGCCATTCGACTGGCGAGGCAGAAACTATGTATCCGTAGATAAAGTTGACTGTCCTCCGACCCTCATCCCTCGGCAATGATGATACGACAACCAACCAGAGAGGATACTCTGAGAGATCCATCTGAGTAGGACGTATACTCTGAGAGATCACCTTTACAAGAATGATATCAGTAGTGGGATTGAGTGTTGGAGGAGATATTATCAGAGTATACGTCCTACCCAGATGGGTCTCTCACCGTTAATATTTTTTTCTGACGGCATGGTGGATGTGCTCCCTCAACAGATTCTTGCTCCGAGCCAAAATATTGCCCCGGAGCTCAAGGGGACATCCTTCGTGTAGAGCTCGAGTGAGAGGTTCCTGACAGCATGGTGGTCTCCTTTGTCAAAGTATCCGTGCTCATCCCACGTTGCTTGTGGGACGAGCACGGATACTTTGACAAAGGAGACCACCATGCTGTCAGGAACCTCTCACTCGAGCTCTACACGAAGGATGTCCACTTGAGCTTCGGGACAAAGTTTTGGCTCAGAGCAAGAATTTGTTGACGGAGCACATCCACCATGCTGTCAGAAAAAATAGTAACGGTGAGAGACCCATCTGAGTGGGACGTATACTCTGATAATATCTCCTCCAACACTCAATCCCACTATTGATATCATTCTTGTAAAGGTGATCTCTCAGAGTATACGTCCTACTCAGATGGATCTCTCAGAGTATCCTCTCCGGTTGGGTTATGTTCTGAGCCATCCGTTCTCACACTTAAAATACATATGAATTAGAACTGTATTTTGTATTTTCGGCGAACCCAGGGATTAGATTCTGTATTTTGTATTTTAGTTTCTGTATTTTGTATTTTGGTTTCTGTATTTTGTATTTTGTATTTTGTATTTTGTATTTTATATTTTGTATTTTAGATTCTGTATTTTGTATTTTGGTTTCTGTATTTTGGCTCCAGCTCCATTTGCATTAATCTACGGTACGACATGGTGATCAGGACATAGTCCCTGCAGCCATTCGACTGGCGAGACAGAAACTATGTAGCCGTAGATAAAGTTGACTGTCATCCGACCCTCATCCCTCGGCAATGATGATACGACAACTATCACTATATCTTATATAGTAGTAGATGATGTCTTAGTATTACATTATGTGAGTTCATCTTGATTCTGTTACATTCTTCAGATACTAGATACGATAAGAACATATACTACACCATATGTACAGAACATAGATGATTCACACTAATGTATGCTAGAATGAATCTTGGGTTGTGTTCTGAGCCATCCGTTCTTACACTTAAAATACTTATGAATTAGAACTGTGTTTTGTATTTTCGGCGAACCCAGGGATTGGATTATGTATTTTGTATTTTGGTTTTTGTATTTTGTCTCCAGCTCCATTTGTATTAATCTACGATACGACATGGTGATCAGGACATAGTCCCTGCAGCCATTCGACTGGCGAGGCAGAAACTATGTAGCCGTAGATAAAGTTGACTGTCCTCCGACCCTCATCCCTCGGCAATGATGATACGACAACCTATCAGAATCCTCGACTCTCTTTCGCTTCTTGGATATTGACCCAGCTTCCAATCTCTCATTTCCCTCCGGGTCCACTCTACTTCCAATCTCTTCCTCTTTTATACACGGATCTACAGAATCAATACCATCCAAGGAAGGCAAAACTGAATCAGCATTGTCTTCCGGATCGTCCTCATCAAGGCATAATGGGCTGCTCAGCGTGCCCAACTTTTTCAACTTCTCGCTGGCAGCAGAGTCGAAATGGGAACGGGTCCTCTTTGCCGGCCCGGAGCTCTGACTCGCACTCGTCGCCGCGCTACCGATTTTCTCTCCTCCTCTGACGCGGGTCATAAGAAAAGAAATTTCGTACCTCTTCTTCACATAAATGTCATTGCCGCCTTGTACTCGAGCCTCCTCGTCTGTGACGCTATCCAACTTCTCGGTGCCTACATTGTCACTCGAATCTCCATTCGACTCATATCGTCCTCTTTTTTACATGTCTTTTCGCTTCCTGTCTTGCAATCATCTGCTATCACCGCCGACTCAATCGACTCCTTCTCCGATGACTCCGAGGAGGAGAAGGAGGAGGAGGAGAAAGACTCGGAGAAGGAGTCGAATGAGTCGGTGGTGAAAGCAGATGATTGCAAGACAGGTAGCAAAAAGACAGGCGAAGAAGAGGACGATACGAGTCAAAGGGGAGATTCGAGTGACAATGTAGGCACCGAGAAGTTGGATAGCATCACAGACGAGGAGGCTCGAGTACAAGGCGGCAATGATATTTATGTGAAGAAGAGGTACGAAATTTCTTTTCTTATGACCCGCGTCAGAGGAGGAGAGAAAATCGGTAGCGCGGCGATGAGTGCGAGTCAGAGCTCCGGGCCGGCAAAGAGGACCCGTTCCCATTTCGACTCTGCAGCTAGCGAGAAGTTGAAGAAGCTGGGCACGCTGAGCAGCCCGTTATGCCTTGATGAGGACGATCCGGAAGACAATGCTGATCAAGCATCTTCCTTCTCCTCTCCTCCACCATGGCTCTGGACCCATCTGCTCCTCCCTACTTCCCTTCTTCTTATTTGACTCTCTCAGCCACATATGATATCCACCTCAAGTGTAGATTCGGAGGAGAAGAAGTGGGCAGAAAGAGGAGGGGGAAGCAGCACAGCCGACGGCATGACCCGGAGGAAGTACAGATGTTTTCTTCAAATCCGTAGGAGAACTATAAGGATATATCTTTTCACAACATGTCACCTTGTCAAAGACCCTTAATGTGAATATCATGTTACCGCGGTGTCGGAAGACTAACATGTCATAATTTTTTAAACCGTATGTTTTGACATAATCCTCCCAACTCTTTCCTCCTATGTAGTAATCTTGCATTACTATATAGCAGGAAAGAGTTTGGAGGATTATGTCAAAACACACGGCTTAGAAAATTATGACATGTTAGTCTTCCGACACCGCGGTAACATGGTTGTCACATTAAGGATCTTTGACAAGGTGATATGTTGTGAAAAGATATATCCTTATAGTTCTCCTACGGATGTTGAATAAAACCTCTGTACTTCCTCCGGGTCATGTTGCCGGCTGTGCTGCTTCCCCCTCCTCTTCCTGCCCACTTCTTCTCCCCCGACTCTACACTTGAGGTGGATATCATATGTGGCTGAGAGAGTCAAATAAGAAGAAGGGAAGTAGGGAGGAGCAGATGGGTCCAGAGCCATGGTGGAGGAGAGGAGAAGGAAGATGCTTGATCAGAACATGAGGTGGAAAAGTTGTAACGTTGATAGCGTGAGAGAGGAAGAGGGTGAATGGAGGAAGGGAAATGGCTGTGTGCCTTTGGCTCACTCGAGCGGTATTTGTCCTCCGACCCTCATCCCTCGATAATGATGATACAACAACCTATCACTATATCTTATATAGTAGTAGATGATGTCTTAGTATTACATTATATGAGTTCATCTTGATTCTGTTACATTCTTCAGATACTAGATACGATAAGAACATATACTACACCATATGTATAGAACATAGATGATTCACACTAATGTATGCTAGAATGAATTTTGGGTTGTGTTCTGAGCCATTCGTTTCCATACTTGGCAATTAAGCCATTCGACTGGTGTCACGCCCCGCTCCCGTAGGAGCGATCGTCCTCGCTAAGGCGTGATGCCGCACGAGCCTAGATTGCGCTCGTGCAAGGCAGGTTCCATAACGGCCGATTTGCAGCGGCGGCGACGGGGTCGTCGCACAGAAGTCCCAAGCAGATATATTGAATATGCAGCGGAAATTAGAACAAGCACACATGAACACAAGTCATTCAAAAGAAACTCTTTTATTGATATTGAATACAAGATTACATTTGTGGGCGCAAGGCCAAATTACAAGTCTCTCGTGCTTACTTTTCTCTCATTTATAAGTCACTCTGCTCTCTCTCATCTCTCGATACAATTGCTTGAGCCAGTGGAAGCTTTGGAAGGCGATGTCCATACATTATGTCCTGTATAAGTCTTCAATCTGTAGAACCCTAGAGGGGGGGGTGAATAGGGTAATTAAAATTAAACTATAACAAATGATGCAATAAAGAGTAAGGAGTAGAAAGATCAAACGCAAACGCAAGGATGTATCCTGGTATCCTCTTTTGAGGCAATCCAGTCCCGGAACTCTCTCCGGCTTTAATCCACTATTATGCAAATAGTACACACGAGTTTGGATCCGAAGAACTCGCCAACTTCTACACACGAGTTTTCTTACGAAGGCTCGCCAACTTCAAAGAAAAGGAAAGGATGCTTTGATCTTCTAAACACTTGAAGATCGAAAGTAAAAGCTCTTGAGATACTCTAGCACTTTGGGTTGGATGACAATTGAAGATTTGGTAGAGTAGTAATGGTGAAGCTCTTTTGGTTGTTGAGAAAATTTAAAGCTTGGAAGAGATGGCCTTTAAGAGGAGGGACAAAGCCTCTTTTATACAAATCCAACATCATAAAGGCAATACAGCCGTCGAGCGGATTATCCGCCGGATTTCCGCAGAAATCCGTCAGATTATCCGTTCAACAGTAACGGTCATAAAAAGAGCCGTTGGATGCATTAAATACATCTGTCAGATGCCGTTAGATTTGAATTTCAAGTTGCAAAAAGGTCAGGCGGATTATCCGTCGGATTTCAGCGGAAGTCCGACGGATGATCCGAACTGTGGTCTCACAAACTTGCTGTGAGGGGTTCGGATGATCCGCCGGATTTCCGCGGATTTCCGTCAGATTATCCGAACTTCTCCTTACATACTTGCTGTGAGGGTTTCGGATGATCCGTCGGATTTCTGCGGTTTTCCGTCGGATTATCCGAACTTTTCCTCACATACTTGCTGTGAGAGGTCGGATAATCCGACGGATTTATCCGGAAATCCGTCGGATTTTCTGTCTCCTCTGAATGACTTCTTCACCATTTCTATCTTTATAAATGTCATCTTAGCAAAGTACGTACATGGATTCCTAGTAGAATACAGACTTTTAAAGAGCAGGAACCGCCATCTTCTATGTAGACTTTTAAGCAGGGTTTTGCATTGTTTACTCCAACGTCCTTGTAGTAAAACGTCATCTTGATACTGGAGAAATGTAAGAACGCAAGTGCCTGTGAAAAGCAGAGACTAAAAGAGATACAGGGGTTAATGTGATCAATGTATCAAAATAGATGTGCCAACAAACTCCCCCATTTTGATAATTGACAAAAAAAGGAAGCTCCCCCGTAATTACAGCTCTCCCCCTCACTATGATTTCTTCCCCTTTGTCATTTAATCAAGATGGTAGAGAACTAAAAGCAGTAAAGTAAAGAAGAGAAATGGAGAAGTAGAATGCATTCATTGAAATTTAAAAAACATGGGTACAATAAGGGGGCTGTGAAAGCCCAAACACAAGTCAGAACTGAAAAGTCCGTGAAGGACCACACCAAAACAAACAGTAAACATAATTAAAACATACTAACAAAGTTCCCGAAGGACCACACAAGATAAAACGAACTATCAACCACCACCCATCAACTGTCCGGTGCACCAGAGGGTCCCGCCTCCTGATCTTCATCGTCCCCGGCGGCGGAGGTAAAAGCGCCATAAGGGTCGACTCCATCCGGGTACATGAAGCCATAAACATTGGGATCAGTAAACCGCGGGCCCGGATAATCAGGATGAGGGGCGTTGGGATTGAGATAGGGAGTGTGCTCCTCGAACATCCGCTGAATATAATAGGCCTGATCCATGAAGCCATGGTGGATGAGGGTGCCGAGTCCCCGAGTGTTGGCCTGAAGGCGCTCATGGGTAGAGAGAGAGAGATCGGCAAACTTACGATCAATGTACCGTCGGACATCAGGAGTGAGGAGGGACGCCGGAGGAGAGGTAGGACGACCAGCGACAGCAGCAGGAGCGGAAGCAACAACAGGAGCCGCACGAGCCCTTGCCTTTGATTTGGCAAGAGGGGTAGGTTTAGGATCACCAACCGGACAGTGAGTGAGGTCCACCCCATTGGCCTCAAGGATCATGGTGATGTACATGCCAAACAGCAGGGAACGATGGGGAGAGTCCCGGATGAGCATCATGGTGTAAATGATGGATTTGGCCAGAGAGAAGGGCTGCCGAGAGACTAGATAGTACATGCAGATGAGCTCCTCAGAAGTCAGGCTGTCCATGTTCCCAGACATGGGGGTCAGAGTGTGGCAGAGGATACGATGTATGTCATGGAAAAAGGGACTCAGATCCTTGTCTTCTGGGCGTTGAACAAGTGACCCGCCACAGATGTTGAAGAGAAACTCCTCATAAGACATGTCAGACGAGAAAGAGATGTGGTCAATGGTGGCCGGAAGGGAGCGATATACCTTTTGTTCATCAAGACCTAGGATAGAAGCCAAGGAAGCGGCGGTGACGGTGAACTTAACGCCTCCAACCTTGGTCTCGAACTCGGGCCCTTCCTTAGCGGGAACGAGGTTGCAATAGAACATGCGGATGGCATGGGGATAAAAGTTGACTTGACGCTCGAGGAGTTGATCGATGCGGGCGAAACGGAAGTGATCACGATGGTCTTTAAAATTGATCCAGGAAATGGGTTTGCCGACGCAGATGGGAGCCTTGTAGAAGAAGGAGAACCACTCCCGGGAGTAAGAGGCCGACTTGAAAATGGCTGGATTGTGGCCTTGAGACGGTTGAGGGACGAAGAGGGCAACGGAAGGAGGCTGAGCGGAGGAGGAACTGCCATCATGGCGCTGACGCTTTGTGTGAGAGGCCATGGAGGAGGAGAGGGAAAGGAGAAAGAGAAGAAGGGTGAAAGTGTGGATGGTGGTGAAAAGGAGAGAGGAAGGAGTTTATAGAGAGGAGAGGGGTGTAATGAAGAGTCATAATGGTTTGGAACGGATAGAGAGGGGAAGTGAACGGATAGAGAGGCGCCTGGCGCTTCGGATTTCGCGCCTGTGCCCGAAAGTCGGAAAATTCGACGGATTTTACCGGAATTCCGACGGAAGATCCGGGTAAAGTACTGATGGACAATAAAGCGGGTAGGTGAAACGTCATGTCCCATTAATAGGGTAGCCGTTTGCAGCCGGAAATTACGGAGGGCAATAAATGCGGAAGATCCGGCGGAGTTTCGCGATAATCCGGCGGATTTTCCGAACTATTCCAGAAAAACTTGCTGGAATTGAACGGATTATCCGGTGGATAGTTGCGGAATTCCGGCAGAAAATCCGGTGAAGCAGAAAAATGTCAATCAGAGAGATGAAGAAGACCGAGTTCGCCGCAAATGAAGGTGAATCGATCTTCAGAAAGTGGTTTGGTGAAAATATCAGCAAGTTGATGAGTGGTGTCAATAAATTCAAGACAAACATCACCTTTAAGCTGATGATCTCGAAGAAAGTGATGTCTTATCTCTATGTGCTTGGTGCGAGAGTGACAAATCGGGTTTTTCGTGAGATTAATGGAGCTAGTATTATCACATTTAATAGGAATGCAATGAGAAAAAATACCATAATCTACTAGTGTTTGTGTCATCCAAAGAATTTGTGCACAACAACACCCTGCCGCTATGTACTCTGCTTCAGTGGTTGAAAGAGCGACAGAGTTTTGCTTCTTACTAAACCACGATACCAAGGACTTCCCGAGGAATTGACATGTGCCACTAGTGCTTTTTCGGTCAAGCTTGCATCCGGCAAAATCTGCATCCGAAAAGCCGTGAAGCTCAAAGGATGAAGATTTCGGATACCAAAGACCCATGTTAATGGTGCCTTTGAGATAACGAAAAATGCGCTTAACGGCAGTCAAATGTGATTCCTTTGGATTAGCTTGATATCGTACACACAAGCAAACACTAAACATGATATCCGGACGGCTAGCAGTTAAATAAAGTAAGCTACCGATCATACCTCTATACTTACGAATGTCGACCGATGTGCCATCTTCATCATTGTCAAGCTTGGTCGTTGTAGCCATAGGGGTTCTCATTGATTTGGATGAGTCAAGGTCGAAACGCTTGAGGAGGTCCCTTGTATATTTTGCTTGATTGATGAAGGTTCCTTTAGGTCCTTGCTTGATTTGTAACCCCAAGAAGAAGGAGAGTTCACCCATCATACTCATTTCAAACTCTTCCTGCATAACTTTGGCAAATTCTACACAAAGTGTGTTGTTAGTAGAACAAAAAATAATATCATCAACATAAATTTGAACCAATAAGAGAGTCCCATCATGGGATTTAATAAAAAGTGTGGTGTCAACTTTTCCCTTTGAAAAATTGTGAGAAACAAGAAAAGAGCTAAGACGCTCATACCAAGCACGTGGAGCTTGTTTGAGGCCATAAAGGGCTTGTGAAGTTTGAAAACGTGGTTAGGAAATTGAAAATCTTCAAAATCGGGAGGTTGTTTAACATAAACTTCCTCTTTAATAATACCATTAAGAAAAGCACTCTTAATATCCATTTGAAATAGCTTAAAGTCATTAAAACAAGCAAAGGCACAAAGCATACGAATGGATTCAAGACGTGCAACCGGAGCATAGGTTTCGTCGTAGTCAATGCCTTCCTCTTGGTTATAGCCTTGGGCAACCAATCGGGCTTTGTTACGAGTCACTAACCCATCTTCATTTAGCTTGTTGCGAAACACCCATTTAGTTCCAATAATGGGATGATTGCTAGGTTTTGGGACAAGTTCCCAAACCTTGCTTCGCTCAAATTGATTAAGCTCCTCTTGCATAGCTATCATCCAAAATTCATCAAGAAAAGCATCATTAACATTTTTAGGCTCTACTTGAGAGATAAAAGCCACATTGGCACAAAGATCACGAGTGGCGGATCTTGTGCTAACACTTGAGGAAGGATCCCCAATGATGAGCTCCTTAGGATGATTGGTGACAAATCTCCATTCTCTTGGGAGATCCTTTGGAGGAGGCTCGAGAGGAGGAGACTCTTTTGATGGGGTCACAACTTCATTGTTAGATGAAGAAGGACGATCCTCAATAGAGGAGTTCTCCAATCCAAACGAGATGTCATCAATATCCTCGGAGGAGGAGAATGTAGAAGAGTTGAGTTCATTAAAAGAGACATTGATTGACTCTTCGACAACAAGACTTCTTTTATTAAAAACACGAAAACCTTTGCTATGAGTAGAGTATCCAAGGAATATTCCTTCATAGGCTTTTTCTTCAAACTTGCCTAGGTTATCCTTGGTATTCAAAATAAAACAATTGCAACCAAAAACCTTGAAATATTCAATAGAAGGAATTTTGTTAAACCAAAGCTCATAAGGAGTCTTCTTAGTAATAGGTCTAATTAAGACCCTATTAATTACATGACATACCGTATTGACGGCTTCCGCCCAAAAATATTGAGGGAGCTTATATTGGTTTAACATGACCCGGGCCATATTGCCAAGGGTTCTATTCTTTCTCTCCACAACACCATTTTGTTGAGAAGTACGGGAACAAGCAAAATCATGTCCAAAACCATTCTTTTCACAAAATCTTTTGAAATCAACATTATCAAATTCACCTCCATGATCACTCCTAATTTTGTTAATAGAAAAGCCTTTCTCATTTTGAACACGTTTACAAAAAGCAACAAATTCACGAAAAGTATCACTTTTGCAAGCAAGAAAAATAATCCAAGTAAATCTCGAAAAATCATCAACTAAAACAAAGGCATAGAGTTTGCCACCAAGGCTAGCTACTCTACTAGGCCCGAAAAGATCCATATGAATAAGTTGAAGGGGTCTTGTGGTACTCACAGAGTTGATGGATTTGAAAGATGACTTGGTCAACTTACTTTTCTCGCATTCTTCACAAACCATATCCTTCTTGAAGGGGATACTAGGAAGTCCTCGTACAAGCTTCTTGGAGGCGAGGCGAGAGATAGTATCTATGTTGGCGTGTCCAAGCCTCATGTGCCAAAGCCAACTCTCATCGTTCTTTGCGACTAGGCACCTGTCATTGTTAGTACCTTCAACAAGATAAAGAACATAAATATTGTTTTCTCTAATGCCTTCATACACAATAGTTCCATTGGAGCTATCGGTAATGTAGCATTTGAGTTTAACAAACTTGATATCATAGCCATTATCGGTAAGATGGCTAATACTAAGGAGGTTATGCTTGAGATTTGTAACAAGACATACATTATTAATACAAGGATAAGGAGGAGAACCGATATTACCATTTCCAATAATATAACCTTTTAGATTGTTACCGAAGGAGACGTGTCCTTCCTTCTTCATCGATAGCGTTGTAAAAAGTAAAGCATCACCGGTCATGTGCCGTGAACAACCGCTATCGAGAATCCACTTGCTTCTAGCATGAGAAGGATTCGTCACCTACAACATAAGTTGAAGATGAACAATTTGGTACCCATGATCTTGTGGGTCCTTGAGTGTTAGTCTTAGGAACCCATTTAAGAACTCTCATGTCAACTTGTTTTTTTGTATAACATAAATTAGAAGTATGACCAAGCAAACCGCAATAGTTGCACATTAAAGAAGATCTAGAAGAAGAAGTGTGAGTGTTGTGCATATGTGAGTCTCTAGTGTGAGATGTTCTACCATGAGTGTTATGATGATAGTAAAATGCATGATGAGATGTTTTTTTTTTAACAAAGGGTCCTTTTCTTGTGTTAGAAAAGGAGTTGTGTGTAGTGTTCATGTAATGGTTATGCATAGCATTGTGATGAGTGTGGGGGTGTCTTGGAGCATGCATGTGAGTGGTATTCTTATTACTTAAAATCTTACTCCGTGTAAGAAGATCATTATACTTTATAGAAGTGGAATATTCTCTTCTATTAGCATCTTGACATTTGTGCATAGCAAATTCATAAGAGCTTCTCATGGATTGAATCTCATCATCCTTTTTCTTGATGGTGTCAAGAGATTCTTGAAATTTTAGTCTCAAAGACTCCATTTCATCCGTGTCGGAAATAGGAGATTTTTCCTTCACATCACTAATGATGCTTGAGAGCCTCTCTACTTCAAGTTGAAGAGCCTCAACCTCCTTAAGAGATTTCTTGTATTTATTTCGAACACCTTTGTGTTCTTCATGTAACTCAAGAATGGCTTTCTCCAAATCATCATAGGTAAGAGTGTTTAAGGAAAAATCATCAAGTACCTCATCGGTTGCCATGAGACAAACGTTGGCATTGTGTTTGCACTCCTTGTCATTGTCGGAGTCGCTCGCGTCGCTTTCACACCAAATGCTAGTGTTGGCGAACTTTCTGGAGGACGAGCTTCCCTTGCTTGGCTTCTCGTACTTGCTTGAGTCTTTTCGTACCATCGGACAATCCCTCTTGATGTGTCCGGGTCTTCTGCATTGATAGCATGCCGGATCTTCTTCATTGTCCCGTCTAGAGCGGTTGGCCTTGTTGAACTTTAAGAACTTCCTGAAGTGCTTAGCTGTGAGAGCTATTTCTTCATCGTCGTCCGACTCATTGTCGTCGGAGCTATCCTTGGAGTAGGACCTTGATGCTTTGAGAGCAAGAGTCTTCTCCTTTTCTTTGGTCTTCTCCTTCTCCTTCTCTTGAATGGAGGATTCCTCTTGATCCTTCATGTCAAGCTCGTGAGTCATCAGCTTACCCATGAGGGTCTCTAGGTTCATGACGGTTAGATCGTTCCCCTCAATGATTGCGGTAACTTTAGGACTCCAAGCTTTCGTCAATCCTCTAAGAATCTTCCTTATCTTTTCATGAGCGGGATATTCCTTTCCAAGAGAAGAGAGAGGGTTAATAATATCACCAAAGCGAGTAAACATGCTAGCAATAGATTCATCATGCTTCATTTTAAAAGACTCATATTCTTGCGTGAGTCTACTGATCTTAGATTCCTTCACTTGTGAAGTCCCCTCGTGTGTGACTTCAAGTAACTTCCAGATCTCATTGGAAGTCTTGCAAGTAGAGATTCGATTGAATTCACTACTGTCGAGAGCACAATAAAGAGCGTTCATTGCCTTGGCATCTCGACAAGCAAGCTTCTTGATATTTTTAGTGAGTGTTTTTCGAAGGGTGTCAGAAGCAATATCCTCAATACCTCTGGAAGGAGTAGGGAGGCCATTTATCACGCAATCCCATAAATCGAAATCTATGGACTTGAGATAAATGTCCATCCTAATCTTCCAATAGTTATAGTTGGTACCATCAAATAGGGGAGGCCTATTTGTGGAGTGTCCCTCATTGTGAAACGTGTTGATGCTAGGGTTAGCCATGGATCACTCAAGGGTGTAAATCCAAATCAAGAGAACGAAGCTCTGATACCAATTGTAGAACCCTAGAGGGGGGGTGAATAGGGTAATTAAAATTAAACTATAACAAATGATACAATAAAGAGTAAGGAGTAGAAAGATCAAACGCAAACGCAAGGATGTATCCTGGTATCCTCTTTTGAGGCAATCCAGTCCCGGAACTCTCTCCGGCTTTAATCCACTATTATGCAAATAGTACACACGAGTTTGGATCCGAAGAACTCGCCAACTTCAACACGAGTTTGGATCCGAAGAACTCGCCAACTTCTACACACGAGTTTTCTTACGAAGGCTCGCCAACTTCAAAGAAAAGGAAAGGATGCTTTGATCTTCTAAACACTTGAAGATCGAAAGTAAAAGCTCTTGAGATACTCTAGCACTTTGGGTTGGATGACAATTGAAGATTTGGTAGAGTAGTAATGGTGAAGCTCTTTTGGTTGTTGAGAAAATTTAAAGCTTGGAAGAGATGGCCTTTAAGAGGAGAGACAAAGCCTCTTTTATACAAATCCAACATCATAAAGGCAATACAGCCGTCGAGCGGATTATCCGCCGGATTTCCGCGAAAATCCGTCGGATTATCCGTTCAACAGTAACATAAAAAGAGCCGTTGGATGCATTAAATGCATCTGTCAGATGCCGTTGGATTTGAATTTCAAGTTGCAAAAAGGTCAGGCAGATTATCCGTCGGATTTCAGTGGAAGTCCGGCGGATGATCCGAACTGTGGTCTCACAAACTTGCTGTGAGGGGTTCGGATGATCCGCCGGATTTCCGCAGATTTCCGTCGGATTATTCGAACTTCTCCTCACATACTTGCTGTGAGGGTTTCGGATGATCCGTCGGATTTCCGCGGTTTTCCGTCGGATTATCCGAACTTTTCCTCACATACTTGCTGTGAGAGGTCGGATAATCCGGCAGATTTATCCGAAAATCCGTCGGATTTTCCGTCTCCTCTGAATGACTTCTTCACCATTTCTATCTTTATAAATGTCATCTTAGCAAAGTACGTACATGGATTCCTAGTAGAATACAGACTTTTAAAGAGCAGGAATCGCCATCTTCTATGTAGACTTTTAAGCAGGGTTTTGCATTGTTTACTCCAACGTCCTTGTAGTAAATCGTCATCTTGATACTGGAGAAATGTAAGAACGCAAGTGCCTGTGAAAAGCAGAGATTAAAAGAGATACAGGGGTTAATGTGATCAATGTATCAAAATAGATGTACCAACACAATCCACGCGGCCGTACGCTTCGAGTAGCCAAGGAACTCCGTGCCTCGACGCATCCAAGCGAGATCCGCGCCACGAGCTTCTACCTGTGCCTGCACATGAATACTGTGTGGGTGTCAGTACTCAACTGTACTGGTGGAGTGAGCTTCTCGCCCACCCATACATAACCGACACGTTCATATTTACTTTGTGCAGCTTAAACCCTTTCGATTATCTTTCTAGTCTTGCCTTAGGATGTATTTTAAACAAGACGTCTCGGCCTATACTTAGCGATGCAACGACAAGGTCGTGCAACGACGGGGTCGTGCTATAATACCAATGTGTATTTCGATCGAGGCATGTTGTAGTGCCCCGTCCCGCAAAGTCAATCGGAGAAATCGAAACGCCGACGGCGTTGGAACTTAGCCTTGCAACGGCTGCTCGAAGGCTCGCTCGTCCGAGGCGACTCCTCGAACAGGTGGGGGAGTTTCGGTGAACTCACTTCATCTTAGCCTTCACTTAATAACTCGCTTGTTTTCAACTTGCACAAGTAGGCTAATCTAAACGCTACGAACGCACATAGCTAAGGAAATAATCCCGTCGGGTCGGAATGTCCTAGAACATGGAAAATGGTCGCACGGTCAACATAGAAGTCGGCTCAGCGTGCTTTCAAATGACACTCGATCCTTCGTTCCCGTGGCTTGGGAGAAGGAAGTTGGCTCAAGTTGCTAAGTTGCCCCGACACTCAAAGTAGCCTAAGCCTTAGGCGTCGCCTGCGTGAATGCTTGTTAAAGCATGCACGGTCCCGTCGATTTGTCCTGATACTCAAATTAGCCTAAGTTATAGGCGTCGCCCGCATGAATGCTTAATAAAGTATGCACGGTCCTATCCCGTAAGGCTTGGCATAGCCTTCGCACGTCCCGCAAGTTAAGTCGTCTTGCACGGCTTGTTGGCTTAAGTCTAGGCACCCGAGAACTTGGTGGTTTAAGTCGACCCCGTGCCTAGCACGTTCCCTCGATGCGAAGCTCGGCGTAGCCTTTGCTCGTCAAGTCGTTGCCCGAATAAGTTAGACAAGAGTTATGCTGGGCTATTGAAGCTATTTCTAGCACTGTCCCGCTCTAGCTGCGGTTGTCAAGTCGCGTAGCCCCTTGAGAACAAGGCTCATTGCACAAAGTATATGACTTGAGCGTTAGTATCACCTAGAGAACCAGGTCTGTCTAAGGCACGAGTTACGATCAGTTTAGTAAAAGCTTGCCACGAACAAAGGAAGTCCACGCGACTGGTTGTCGTCGAGATCGGTCCTGCTACTTGGGAGTCTCGTTAACTCATGTCCCGCACACGAGATCGGTCCCCTGGCTTGGGAGTCTCGCTAAGTCTTGATATGTCCTGCACACGAGATCGGTTCCGCGGCTTGGGAGTCTCGTTAAGTCTCGATAGAAAGAAAGAATACATGGTCATGTTGAGAAAGGACTGGATAGACTGGATAGATCGAGTATGCATGGTCATTGGGCAACTTGTCGACAAGGTGTAGTCTTCTCGAGTGATCACCGGGGCGCCGGGATCATTCGGCCCGGGGGAAGCGAGTGTGGCTCAAAGTAGGATGCTGGATGACCGCATGGGAGAGTTCGGCCCCACCGGGCTAGCTACCCGTGTAGGTACAGGCCGATATCCCACGAGCCATGTCCAAGATAGCTTAAAATTGCTAGTGACCACTCATGTAGATGTGTCGGCAGATAGCGGCACACCGCGTGTATGCCTTTGGATTGAGTCTAGAACTTGAATGCTGGTCTAGACTGTAATACAATATCTGAGCCTAAGACTGGGCTGCAGCATAGGCACCATGCTTGGCATGCTAGATGGCGTCAAAATGTTCATGGATTCGTCACTACGATTCATAAGTCTTGTCTAAGTTAACAAATGAGTTGAACAGGAAGGCCGCAAGGCAGTAGCAGGATAAGTCTGGATAAGTTGCGAGGCACGCCCTCAATCTTGAAGCATGTACAAGTCTAAGCATATCTTAAGGCACGAATCAAGTCTAGCTGCACGGCCTGCACGAGTCGTCCCATTGCCGTCCTTGGCACTTGAATCGTTGGCACGAGGATTGGTCGAGAGGCGCTTGAGTTTTAAACAAAGGTCTTGGCACGGCCGAGTTCGCGTGAGTTGCTCCTCGACATAGCATTGTCTTGAATATGTCTAAGTTACGAATAGAATGTGGCACGACCCTGCCGCCCCGAGTTGAAGTTTGGTCAAGTACCTAGGCGATGATGCACTGCCTTGATCGAAATACACGTTGGTATTATAGCACGACCCCGTCGTTGCACGACCTTGTCGTTGCATCGCTAAGTATAGGCCGAGACGTCTTGTTTAAAATACATTCTAAGACAAGACTAGAAAGACAATCGAAAGGGTTTAAGCTGCACAAAGTAAATATGAACGTGTCGGTTATGTATGGGTGGGTGAGAAGCTCACTCCACCAGTACAGTTGAGTATTGACACCCACACAGTGTTCATGTGCAGGTACAGTTAGAAGCTCGTAGCACGGAGCTCGCTTGGATGCGTCGAGGCACGGAGTTCCTTGGCGACTTGAAGCATGCGGCCGCGTGGATTGAAAACTTATATAGGACATAATGTATGGACATCACCTTTCGAAGCTTCCGCTGGCTCAAGCAATTGTATCGAGAGATGAGAGAGAGCAGAGTGACTTGTAAATGAGAGAAAAGTGAGCACGAGAGACTTGTAATTTGGCCTTGCGCCCACAAATGTAATCTTGTATTCAATATCAATAAAAGAGTTTCTTTTGAATGACTTGTGTTCATGTATGCTTGTTCTAATTTCCGCTGCATATTCAATATATCTGCTTGGGACTTCTGTACGACGACCCCGTCGCCGCCGCTACAAATTGGCCGTTATGGAACCTGACTTGCACGAGCATAATCTAGGCTCGTGCGACATCACGCCTTAGCGAGGACGATCGCTCCTACGGGAGCGGGGCGTGACATAATGGTATCAGAGCACGGCTTTACGTCCTTGGACTTCACGTCAAATTTCTCAGTTTTGAAAGCTCGTCATTGGAAAAATAAGTATACGCACTCTCTCAAATGTCCCTCGGCATGTCCATACAATAAGTCTAAATATTTTCAAAAGCTCGTACAAGCGTTCAACCAAACGCATCGGTAGGCTATCGCCGAATGCATCTGTAGGCCTTTGTGCCGAACAATGTTAAACTTGACTCGATAGAGAACACATACTAAGTTAACATGTCGCGTGCGTGCCTAACTAGTATTGCGTCGACCCTAGCAATTGAGCGTGCAAACTCGGAATATAGTCCGCACGGGATGGTTATGCGGCACAACTTAGTCCGCGCGTCACGCAACTCGACCTTTCGGTGTAAAATGAGTTGCAAGCGATATCAAGTACCGCTCGGATAGGAATGAAGCTACACTTAGAGTATCTATCGATAGGAATGCTATCGAGTTAACGCTTAGGCGTACACGGAGGATTGACTTGGATTTCGAGGAAATAGTACGATCGACCTAGCGCGTCGATACGACGGGAGCGATTACGCTAGGGATTCGTCGAACAAATCTGAAGGATGTCTTAGCGAATGACGCAAACGTGATTGTGGACTAGATCGGATGGCTCGAATCCGAGTGGTGTATGGATTTTCTTGGAAATCATTCGAGCAAAGATTGAGGATTAGAAATAATAACGAGTACGTCGGCGAGGCGATGCGATCGCGCAAGGCCTTAGAGCGCATCACGCTTAGTTGGTCGTGACTTCGAATGTCCCGAACGAGCATCTCGTTCGGACAATTTGTGAATGGGCAACACAAGTTAGAAAATGACTCGAAACGATGAATAAAAGTCTATGTCTTGATCGAGGAAACTTAGAGGATCGCGCGTACGATTTCGCATTGTTTCAAATAAAATGTGACTTGAGTTTTGAACAACGATCTTGAAACGAGCTTGAGGAATAGCGATCGAACTTGATCTTGAATATCGAGTAAATTATGGAACATCCAGTTCGGACAATAGCATCAGTCGCACGACTCGAAATTGGTTGCAAAGGAAGATCGTCAGGTTATGCATATCATCGATGGTATTGAGGCGTATCAAAGATCGATATGCGATAACTCGGGGGTACTCTGACTCGACGAATGACAATCATGCAAATGTTACTGTTTCGATGGATGCTATATTTGGGATATTGAAACGTGTCGAGGAAAAGATAAACTTGGCTCGAGGATTTTCTAGTTGAATGAATGACGGTCGGACTATCGAACTTGGATTGGATGGAAATGATATGTTTGGATTTGCTTCGTCGATAACCACAACTTCGACATTCTTGTCTTATGCGAGCGCAACTCCAGTCTCGCACATGCGTCGTGCCGATTAGGACGATCACTCCGCGTGAGCACTGATATGGTGATTCATACAGCGGGGGTAATTGAACTTGCATGGTGTGGCAATTTGTATGCTTCTACTTGTGGTTTGACGCGGAGGTGACTCGAGAATGAATTTGGGTGCTTGAAGGATTGAACTTGAGGATTGAGTAGGTCCAATTCGCGTATCGAGAATGAGTTGGTCTAAACTCAAACAAGAGTTACGCCCCGATGAGAATGATTATTTCGCGGGAGCGTTGCATGGTGATTCATGAACCGCCATGGATAATCGAACTCGCGTGAGATTAGGGCGCAACATATTGTCAAAGCTAGACGACCTCGTGATCGAATACATGAATTGGTTAGAATGGATGATTCAAATGGATTCGAATTTGTTGCGCTGCGTAACGAATGTCTTGATACGAATTAGGTGATCGTGCTCGATGTTTAGAAATCTGAGTGACACGAGCTTGGGTAGAAAACCCCGTATTATCGAACCTGGTTTGACCCTAGGATTGGGGTCAGTATTGGCATTATCGTTGGAGAACTATGATTCCAATCCTGACATTGACTTAGCCTCGAAAAGAAATAGCCTAGCGGTTAGGCGAGACGCCCTGTTTCAAGCGTTAGCAATCGAAAAGATTGATCTGAAGGATTGGTTCGAATGGATAGCATGAATCACGAACGTAGGAAACCCTGCTCACGAGATTCAGTTGACATGCATATATTTCAGGGACGCCTGGGTATGTGCACGATGCGACTCGAGTGAGAATGACAAATTCTCTATCATACGGCTTGGCTGAATACATGTATTTTGGGGACGCTTGGAATGCGTGTACGATCCAGCCAAGTGATACGATGAGTTCAAGCAAGACTTGAAAAATGGGAGAGTGTCAAGATCTTGAAATGTTAACGGAAAGATTGATAGTCATGAGAGCGTGGCTCGGAATTGAGGAAACGCGTAGGCGTATCTCGCTCGACTGTTATAGTCCCGTATCTAGGCTCGATTAAGTCCGGGCCATAGAAATAGTAGGATGGCTTGCCTTCAGGAAAGTCTTGAGGATGAGACTTGTTCTGAGTGGTGTATGTTGTAGTGCCCCGTCCTGCAAAGTCAATCGGAGAAATCGAAACGCCGACGGCGTTGGAACTTAGCCTTGCAACGGCTGCTCGAAGGCTCGCTCGTCCGAGGCGACTCCTCGAACAGGTAGGGGAGTTTCGGTGAACTCACTTCATCTTAGCCTTCACTTAATAACTCGCTTGTTTTCAACTTGCACAAGTAGGCTAATCTAAAAGCTACGAACGCACATAGCTAAGGGAATAATCCCGTCGGGTCGGAATATCCTAGAACATGGAAAATGGTCCCACGGTCAACATAGAAGTCGGCTCATCGTGCTTTCAAATGACACTTGATCCTTCATTCCCGTGGCTTGGGAGAAGAAAGTTGGCTCAAGTTGCTAAGTTACCCCGACACTCAAAGTAGCCTAAGCCTTAGGCGTCGCCTGCGTGAATGCTTGTTAAAGCATGCACGGTCCCGTCGATTTGTCCCGACACTCAAATTAGCCTAAGTCATAGGCGTCGCCTGCATGAATGCTTAATAAAGTATGCACGGTCCTGTCCCGTAAGGCTTGGCATAGCCTTCGCACGTCCCGCAAGTTAAGTCGTCTTGCACGGCTTGTTGGCTTAAAGTCTAGGCACCCGAGAACTTGGTGGTTTAAGTCGACCCCGTGCCTAGCACGTTCCCTCGATGCGAAGCTCGGCGTAGCCTTTGCTCGTCGAGTCGTTGCCCGAATAAGTTAGACAAGAGTTGTGCTGGGCTATCGAAGCCATTTCTAGCACTGTCCCGCTCTAGCTGCGGTTGTCAAGTTGCGTAGCCCCTTGAGAACAAGGCTCATTGCACAAAGTATATGACTTGAGCGTTAGTGTCGCCTAGAGAACCAGGTTTGTCTAAGACACGAGTTACGATCAGTTTAGTAAAAGCTTGCCTCGAACAAAGGAAGTCCATGCGACTGGTTGTCACCGAGATCGATCCCGTTACTTGGGAGTATCGTTAACTCATGATATGTCCCACACACGAGATCGGTCCCCTGGCTTGGAAGTCTCGTTAAGTCTTGATATGTCCTGCACACGAG
The DNA here is from genome assembly GCA_029216955.1 of Iris pallida. Lineage (NCBI taxonomy): Eukaryota > Viridiplantae > Streptophyta > Magnoliopsida > Asparagales > Iridaceae > Iris > Iris pallida. The sequence goes on along the minus strand of JANAVB010015424.1, from coordinate 21,650 downwards.
ATCGGTTCTGCGGCTTGGGAGTCTCGTTAAGTCTCGATAGAAAGAAGGAAAGCATGTTCATGTTGAGAAAGGACTGGATAGACTGGATAGATCGAGTATGCATGGTCATTGGGCAACTTGTCGACAAGATGTAGTCTTCTCGAGTGATCACCGGGGCGCCGGGATCATTCTGCCCGGGGGAAGCGAGTGTGGCTCAAAGTAGGATGCTGGATGACCGCATAGGAGAGTTCGGCCCCACCGGGCTAGCTACCCGTGTAGGTATAGGCCGATATCCCACGAGCCATGTCCAAGATAGCTTAAAATTGCTAGTGACCACTCATGTAGATGTGTCGGCAGATAGCGATACACCGCATGTATGCCTTTGGATTGAGTCTAGAACTTGAATGCTGGTCTAGTCTGTAATACAATGTCTGGGCCTAAGACTGGGCTGCAGCATAGGCACCGTGCTTGGCACGCTAGATGGCGTCGAAATGATCATGGATTCGTCACTACGGTTCATAAGTCTTGTCTAAGTTAACAAATGAGTTGAACAGGAAGGCCGTAAGGCAGTAGCAGGATAAGTCTGGATAAGTTGCGAGGCACGCCCTCAATCTTGAAGCATGTACAAGTCTAAGCATATCTTAAGGTACGAATCAAGTCTAGTGGCATGGCCTGCACGAGTCGTCCCATTGCCGTCCTTGGCACTTGAATCGTTGGCACGAGGATTGGTCGAGAGGCGCTTGAGTTTTAAACAAAGGTCTTGGCACGGCCGAGTTCACGTGAGTTGCTCCTCGGCATAGCATTGTCCTGAATATGTCTAAGTTACGAATAGAATGTGGCACGACCCTGCCGCCTCGAGTTGAAGTTTGGTCAAGTACCTAGGCGATGAGGCACTGCCTCGATCGAAATACACGTTGGTTTTATAGCACGACCCCGTCGTTGCACGACCTTGTCGTTGCATCGCTAAGTATAGGCCGAGACGTCTTGTTTAAAATACATCCTAAGGCAAGACTAGAAAGACAATCGAAAGGGTTTAAGCTGCACAAAGTAAATATGAACGTGTCGGTTATGTATGGGTGGGCCAGAAGCTCACTCCACCAGTATAGTTGAGTATTGACACCCGCACAGTGTTCATGTGCAGGCACAGGTAGAAGCTTATGGCGCGGAGCTCGCTTGGATACGTCGAGGCACGGAGTTCCTTGGCGACTCGAAGCGTGCGGCCGCGTGGATTAAAGACTTATATAGGACATAATGTATGGACATCGCCTTCTGAAGCTTCCGCTGGCTCAAGCAATTGTATCGAGAGATGAGAGAGAGCAGAGTGACTTGTAAATAAGAAAAAAGTGAGCACGAGAGACTTGTAATTTGGCCTTGCGCCCACAAATGTAATCTTGTATTCAATATCAATAAAAGAGTTTCTTTTGAATGACTTGTATTCATGTGTGCTTGTTCTAATTTTTGCTGCATATTCAATATATCTGCTTGGGACTTCTGTGTGACGACCCTGTCGCCGCCGCTGTAAATCGGCCGTTATGGAACCTGCCTTGCACGAGCGCAATCTAGGCTCGTGCGGCATCACGCCTTAGCGAGGATGATCGCTCCTACGGGAGCGGGGCGTGACATAATGGTATCAGAGCACGGCTTTACGTCCTTGGACTTCACGTCGAATTTCTCAGTTTTGAAAGCTCGTCGTTGGGAAAATAAGTATGCGCTCTCTCTCAAATGTCCCTCGGCATGTCCATACAATAAGTCTAAATATTTTCAAAAGCTCGTACAAGCGTTCAACCAAACGCATCGGTAGGCTATCGCCGAATGCATCTGTAGGCCTTTGTGCTGAACGATGTTAAACTTGACTCGATAGAGAACACATACTAAGTTAACATGTCGCGTGCGTGCCTAACTAGTATTGCGTCGACCCTAGCAATTGAGCATGCAAACTCGGAATATAGTCCGCACGGGATGGTTATACGGCACAACTTAGTCCGCACGTCGCGCACCTCGACCTTTCGGTGCAGAACGAGTTGCGAGCGATATCAAGTACCGCTCGGACGGGAACGAAGCTATACTTAGAGTATCTATCGATAGGAACGCTATCGAGTTAACGCTTAGGCGTACACGGAGGATTGACTTGGAGTTCGAGGAAATAGTGCGATCGACCTAGCGCGTCGATACGACGGGAGCGATTACGCTAGGGATTCGTCGAACGAATCTGAAGGATGTCTTAGCGAATGACGTAAACATGATTGTGGACTAGATCGGATGGCTCGAATCCGAGTGATGTATGGATTTTCTTGGAAATCATTCGAGCGAAGATTGAGGATTAGAAATAATAACGAGTACGTCGGCGAGGCGATGCGATCGCGCAAAGCCTTAGAGCACGTCACGCTTAGTTGGTCGTGACTTCGAATGTCCCGAACGAGCATCTCGTTCGGACAACTTTTGAATGGGCAACACAAGTTAGAAAATGACTCGAAACGATGAATAAAAATCTATGTCTTGATCGAGAAAACTTAGAGGATCGTGCGTACGATTTCGGATTGTTTCAAATAAAATGTGACTTGAGTTTTGAACAACGATCTTGAAACGAGCTTGAGGATTAGCGATCGAACTTGATCTTGAATATCGAGGAAATTATGGAACATCCAGTTCGGACAATAGCATCAGTCGCACGACTCGAAATTGGTTGCAAAGGAAGATCGTCAGGTTATGTATATCGTCGATGGTATTGAGGCATATCAAAGATCGATATGTGATAAATCGGGGGTACTCTGACTCGACGAATGACGATCATACAAATGTCACTATTTCGATGGATGCTATATTCGGGATATTGAAACGTGTCGAAGAAAAGATAAACTTGGCTCGAGGATTTTCTAGTTGAATGAATGACGGTCGGACTATCGAACTTGGATTGGATGGAAATGATATGTTTGGATTTGCTTCGTCGATAAACACAACTTCGATATTCTTGTCTTATGCGAGCGCAACTCCAGCCTCGCACATGCGTCGTGCCGATTAGGACGATCACTCCGCGTGAGCGCTGATATGGTGATTCATACAGCGAAGGTGATTGAACTTGCATGGTGTGGTAATTTGTATGCTTCGACTTGTGGTTTGACGCGGGGGTGACTCGAGAATGAATTTGGGTGCTTGAAGGATTGAACTTGAGGATTGAGTAGGTCCAATCCGCGTATCGAGAATGAGTTAGTCTAAACTCAAACAAGAGTTACGCCCCGATAAGAATGATTATTCCGTGGGAGCGTTGCATGGTGATTCATGAACCGCCGTGGATAATCGGACTCGCATGAGATTAGGGCACAACATATTGTCAAAGCTAGACGACCTCGTGATCGAATACATGAATTGGTTAGAATGGGTGATTCGAATGGATTCGAATTCGTTGCGCTGCGTAACGAATGTCTTGATGCGAATTAGGTGATCGTGCTCGATGTTTAAAAATCTGAGTGACGCGAGCTTGGGTAGAAAACCCCGTATTACCGAACCTGGTTTGACCCTAAGATTGGGGTCAGTATTGGCATTATCGTTGGGGAACTATGATTCCAATCCTGACATTGACTTAGCCTCGAAAAGAAATAGCATAGCGGTTAGACGAGATGCCCTGTTTCAAGCGTTAGCAATCGAAAAGATTGATCTGGAGGATTGGTTTGAATGGATAGCATGAATCACGAATGGATTGCAGTGCCTCATCGCCTAGGTACTTGACCAAACTTGAACTCGGGGCGGCAGGGTCGTGCCACATTCTATTCGCAACTTAGACATATTCAGGACAATGCTATGCCGAGGAGCAACTCACGCAAACTCGGCCGTGCCAAGACCTTTGTTTAAAACTCAAGCGCCTCTCGACCAATCCTCGTGCCAATGATTCAAGTGCCAAGGACGGCAATGGGATGACTCGTACAGGCCGTACCGCTAGACTTGATTCGTGCCTTAAGATATGCTTAGACTTGTACATGCTTCAAGATTGAGGGCGTGCCTCGCAACTTATCCAGACTTATCCTGCTACTGCCTTGCGGCCTTCCTGTTCAACTCATTTGTTAACTTAGACAAGACTTATGAACCGTAGTGACGAATCCTTGAACATTTCGACGCCATCTAGCGTGCCAAGCACGGTGCCTATGCTGCAGCCCAGTCTTAGGCCCAGACATTGTATTACAGACCAGACCAGCATTCAAGTTCTAGACTCAATCCAAAGGCATACACGCGGTGTGCCGCTATCTGCCGACACATCTACATGAGTGGTCACTAGCAATTTCAAGCTATCTTGGACATGGCTTGTGGGATATCGGCCTGTACCTATACGGGTAGCTAGCCCGGTGGGGCCGAACTCTCCCATGCGGTCATCCAGCATCCTACTTTGAGCCACACTCGCTTCTCCCGGGCCGAATGATCCTGGCACCCCGGTGATCACTCGAGAAGACTACACCTTGTCGACAAATTGCCCAATGACCATGCATACTCGATCTATCCAGTCTATCCAGTCCTTTCTTAACATGACCATGCATTCCTTTTTTCTATCGAGACTTAACGAGACTCCCAAGCCGCAGAACCGATCTCGTGTGCAGGACATATCAAGACTTAGCGAGACTCCCAAGCCAGGGGACCGATCTCGTGTGCGGGACATATCATGAGTTAACGAGACTCCCAAGTAGCGGGACCGATCTCGGCAACAACCAGTCGCATGGACTTCCTTTGTTCGTGGCAAGCTTTTACTAAACTGATCGTAACTCGTGCCTTAGACAGACCTGGTTCTCTAGGCGACACTAACGCTCAAGTTATATACTTTGTGCAATGAGCCTTGTTCTTAAGGGGCTACGCGACTTAACAACCGCAGCTAGAGCGGGACAGTGCTAGAAATGGCTTCGATAGCCCAGCACAACTCTTGTCTAACTTATTCGGACAACGACTCGACGAGCAAAGGCTACGCCGAGCTTCGCATCGAGGGAACGTTCTAGGCACGGGGTTGATTTAAACCACCAAGTTCTCGGGTGCCTAGACTTAAGCCAACAAGCCGTGCAAGACGACTTAACTTGCGGGACGTGCGAAGGCTATGCCAAGCCTTACGGGACAGGAACGTGCATACTTTATTAAGCATTCATGCGGGCGACGCCTATGACTTAGGCTAATTTGAGTGTCGGGACAAATCGACGGGACCGTGCATGCTTTAACAAGCATTCATGCAAGCGACGCCTAAGGCTTAGGCTACTTTGAGTGTCGGGGCAACTTAGCAACTTGAGCCAACTTCCTTCTCCCAAGCCACGGGAACGAAGGATCGAGTGTCATTTGAAAGCACGCTGAGCCGACTTCTATGTTGACCGTGGGACCATTTTCCATGTTCTAGGACATTCCGACCCGACGGGATTATTCCCTTAGCTATGTGCGTTCGTAGCTTTTAGATTAGCCTACTTGTGCAAGTTGAAAACAAGCGAGTTATTAAGTGATTGCTAAGATGATGTGAGTTCACTGAAACTCCCCTACCTGTTCGAGGAGTCGCCTCGGACGAACGAGCCTTCGAGCAACCGTTGCAAGGCTAAGTTCCAACGCCGTCGGCGTTTCGATTTCTCCGATTGACTTTGCGGGACGGGGCACTACAACTGGCGAGGCAGAAACTATGTAGCCGTAGATAAAGTTGACTGTCCTCCGACCCTCATCCCTCGGCAATGATGATACGACAACCTATCACTATATCTTATATAGTAGTAGATGATGTCTTAGTATTACATTATGTGAGTTCATCTTGATTCTGTTATATCCTTCAGATACTAGATACGATAAGAACATATACTACACCATATGTACAGAACATAGATGATTCATACTAATGTATGCTAGAATGAATTTTAGGTTGTGTTCTGAGCCATTCGTTCCCATACTTCGCAATTAAGCATGTGAAATAGAACTGATTATGTTTACTTTGTCTTACGATACAGATTTTCACATCCAAATTGAAATGGATCGTTACTTCGTTGATCGGTCGCTAATAGAAATTCCCGTCGGACGGACGACGGATCTGGCCGTCGCTAAATCGATAAATTTTGGTAGTGATTGTTGTAGACTTGGTTATAGGGACTGAAATCTGTGTACAGTGAGAAATGGACATTCTGAGAACTGGACATTGTGTGATTGTTGTAGACTTGGTTATAGGGACTGAAACCTGTGTACAGCGAGAAATGGACATTCTGTGATTGTTTGGATCCTATTCTACAGTGAGAAATGGTTATCTTTTTAAACTGCAGGGAGAAATGGACATTGTGTATTTTATTTTTTTATTTTTTTTGCAGATTTAGCGACGTTTATCGACGTTTACCGACGTCCACCGACGTACGTTTGCGTCGGTAAACGTCGGTAAATCTGTAATATTTTCCAGGTTACCGACGTTTATCGACGTCATTATACGTCGGAGAACGTCGGTAAACGTCGGTGCACGTCGGTAATCATCCCAGGAATTCCCAGGACTTTACCGACGTGTAGCGACTTTGAACACGTCACTAAACCACCGACAACACGACGGTAATCATCGGTAAAGTTACCGACGCGTAGCGACGTCAAAAACATGTCGCTAATACAACGACGACACGACGGTAGACGTCGATAATATACCGACGTATATATACGTCGGTAAACGTCGGTACTTGCGACGTTTGGCGACGTTTTGAAGATCAGCGACTTACATTTCCGTGACCAGCCCAGAACATCAGTAATTTCGTCGCTAAATATTTTTAGCAACGAAAATTGTCGTTTTAGCGACGTCTTTAGGCGTCGCTAAAACGACGTATTCTGGTAGTATTTTTTGTGTTTCAAAGAATGTAGCCGCAACGACATATGTAATGTAACATGACCTTGCACATTGTTTGCAAGTTTTATTGATGAAAAGCTTATTTTCTTCGTATACTGCGTCTTCAACTCTCTGCTCTATCTAATTTCAACTTGTTGTCTCAAAAGAATTATCAAATACACGTTCTTGCCTCGTACAAAGTCCAATTTAGACTTGTACGACATCACGTCCTAACGAGAACGATCGATTCGTCTAGAGTCGATGTGAGGATGAACGACTCGGGGAATCAGAACGTGACAAAATAAACCATTTTAGAAGGCACACATTTCAAATCTCGAAGAACGCGCTACTTTTAATGTGATACATTGCATTACCAAAATAAGACAGGTTAGTAATGCCTAAAAACGTCGAATATGTAAATAAATGTTGCTTAATTATTTTAGAGACGTATTTAGCAACCTTTATGTGTTGTTGTGTATTTCGTGGTCAAACGTAAAAAATGTCGCTATTAGTTGCTACAACGACGTCATCTAGCGACGAGTATACGCCGCAAATTATTTTAAAATTAGCGATGTTTAGCAGCACGACGTCACTATATCAGCGACATCATCTGTGCTAAACGTAGCCAAATTAGCGACCTTTCGCTACAATAATTCTGACAAGATAAAATCTGCCAAGTCAGCGACGAATTAGCAATTTTTAAGATATAGAATAGCGATGTTTCCTTGCTTCTCTGATCGTCACATAACGTTGCAAAACGTTGCTAATCTACAAAAAAAAGGCAAACAAATTGTTAAATATTTTCCAAAATAATCTACCTGCAGTTTATCGTTTCACGGTCAATATAAATAAACCCGGAGCAACACTCCGTTGAATTTTCTGGGTTCTCTGACCCCTTCGGTGGTACACTCAACACCGATTTTTTTTCATGCATTCAATATGAATAATAAAGTAAAAATTAAGAGAAGGACACATTGGCATTACAAACTGAGTCTAAAGAATAAGATACATAAAGTATAAAATATATATCCAGGAAGCATACCAACTAGTAGTGAGTCTCATGACCAAGATAGGTACATCAAGTTTGGAACACTCAAAAAACTCAATAAATGTATGCCAATACACAAAAAAAAATTGTCCTAACTAGGACTACTGCTGATCTGGAGAAGAAGGAGGAAGAGGAGAACTGTGGCGCGCTTGGGATATGACAAGGTCATACTCTTTTGAAATCGTCACCGATGCTGGTGGAGGTGGAGTCGGGGGAGGCAGTGTCGGAGGTGGAGTTGGTGTCCATGTAGACGCACTACGAGAACGTAATCCAATGCAGTCAGTCGAATGTTGTATGAACCTATGCTACGTACATTCTAGTCTCGAAGTGCTATGAGCCACTGAATCCTGCATCATAGCTAGTGACTCACCCGGGGTCACATGCGTCCCCTGCAGCGTCATCATGCTGCCCTGGCTCGACGGTTCATGCTAATGTACCCGTTCGGTCAAGATATGCACACTCATCCTTACCTCCAAGTTAATTTGATTAATTATACAGTAGCCATCCGTGATATGCATGACATTGAGCACAAGGAATCAGTCCTCAATTTTACCAAATGAAAAGTCCAGCTCTTGACACTTTCCTTCCTTCCCCCCCTCTCTGAATTTTACTACATACTACTACAACTTCAAACAAGTAGTACCAACTCGGTCAATATTGATATTATTCAAATTAAAACCTCTTCAAGTTTCATGCCATCCCCGTAGTATATATAAATACACACACACACACTGACAATCCAATAACTAACATAAGCTCCTCTCTCACCAAAGCAAAGAACTCAAGATGGCAGCTCTACAAGCTCAGAATTTGCTACTACTGTCAGCAACATCAGCCCCCCCTTGCCGACGCAGAAGGCTTCGGGCTAGCCTCCATGCACCTATCAATCCCACGAGGAAGAATGGCAGCAGCATGTCCCTTCCCAAGCTGCCATCCCAGCAGGTCATGACCATGGATCACAAGTTGGCACTCGTAAGAGAAATCCAACCGCAGGCTAACGAAGAAGAAGAAGAGCTGGTCTCTGTCACCAAGCTCCATGCGATTGCGGAAGCGGTCGCTGACCGAGCGGAGATGCACTCCATCATCGGAGAGCAGCGCAACAACTGGAACGCACTATTCCTCAACTCCATCAACTCCATCACCCTCACAGCCTCGCTTATGGCCGGCATCGCATCTGTTCCGATAGGCGACGAAACGCCCTACATCTTGCCTCTGAAGGTTTCATCGGTCATACTCTTCACCGCAGCCGCAGGAATGATGGCGGCGGTCAACAAGATCCAGCCCTCGCAGCTCGCCGAGGAGCAAAGGAACGCGACGAGACTGTTCAAACAGCTTGAGAGATCTATCCATACCACTCTAGCTCTCCACAATCCTACCGAATCGGACGTCGAGGAGGCTCTGGAGAGGATCAACGCGATCGAGCGAGCCTACCCGCTCCCTTTGCTCCCGTTGCCTGACAAGTTCCCGAAGGTGTTGAAACCTACCGTATGGTGGCCGAAGCTAGATTTAAAGAAGAACCAGCAGCAGCAGCAGCAGCAGCAGCAGAAGAAGAAGAAGAGGAGCGACAACAACGGTTGGAGCGAGGAGCTGGAAGAGGAAATGGCAGGCATTCTTCGAGTACTGAAGACGAAAGACCAGGAGCAATACATGACATGTGGTGAGCTGGTTACCAAGATTAACCGGACGTTGGCGGTGTCAGGTCCTATACTTGCCGCCATAGCCGCCATCGGGACTGGTCTAATCGGTTCGTCGACCGTTCACGAGCCGTGGCCTGCACTGATCGGGGTCGCAGGAGGAGCCCTCGCGACCGTGGTGAACACGTTGGAGCATGGAGGGCAGATGGGCATGGTGTTCGAGCTGTTCCGCAACTGCGCTGGCTACTACGTGCGTCTGGAAGAGGAGATTGAGAGCAACTTGAGGGAGAGAGACGTGCAGAAGAGGGAAGATGGAGAGCTGTTTCGAATGAAGATGGCTCTGCACCTAGGGAGGAGCCTGTCTGAACTCGAGGGTTTTGCTTCGTATGCTTCTGCTTCGTGTGAAGATGATGACATAAAAGAGTTTGCTGGGAAGCTCTTCTGAACATATGTATACCTTAGCCTTTCTTACAAATAGTTAGTTTGACATGTATGTATATATATCAAGTCATCCATCACAATTTAATTTCTTTCATTTGTAAGACGAAAATTTAGCAATTTTTTTCTTTCCCAAATGTAATTAATTAAAGTGGATCACAATTTAAATTCTTTCAATCTAGTCATCACAATTGATGGACGGTATTGATTTCATAGTACATGAAAGTGCATCAAAATAGCAGTCCTTAACGTCGAGCTTCACCATATTAATCGATGTCTCTAAGGGTACATGTGTATGTGCTTCATATAGAAAGGGAATAAGGGATCCACTCCTCACTTATCCCCCTCTATCTCAAAACGACATCGAGGAGTACCGTTACACGAGAACTTCTGTGTTTCTTTATCAAAACATTGCTCCCACTGTCGAAACATCGATTTCATTATCGGAACATCGCTCCCACTGTCTCCAAGTGTTTGAGGAACAATTTCCTCCTTCATTGTTCAGGAACTTGGGGTCTCTCATCTCTCTCATGGAAATTCAAGTCTTGATATACTTCTGCCTTTTATAGAAAGTCCTCGAGGAAAGTGATATCTTGTGAGTCCATCTCAGTCACGGTTCCATCTTGTTGCCTATCAGTATATATTTTTTAGTGTGTTTGGAATAGCTCATAATTAAGATACACTTCTTTCCTCTATAGCCGGCCTAACTTCCCATGTTGATGAGGAGTGCTGTGCATGAATGCAATGGATTCTCATGGACACAAGTGCCCTAAGTTGGGCTTCTCGCTAGTCCAATCTTCATATGGGGTAGAATCCACCATTTTAGAAGGCATAAGGTATGTAGGCTGCAGTCAGAATTGCATATCCCTAATATGAGATTTTAAGATATCACTTGAACTATCATGCTAGCTCCTAACCATGTCCATTAGTGACTTATTCCTTCTTTCTGTAACATTATTTTATTATGCTATAAGGAATGTTCAACTGCCTGTCAATTCCCTTATACGTTTACAAAATTCTTGAAACTCTTCAGATAATTATTTCTTGCCAGTGGCAAAGCATCCATCTTTACACTCAGTTGATTTTCCACTTTCATTATATAGCGCTTGAAGCAATCCAGTGCTTTGTAATGATGTATTACTAAATATACATGGATGTATATAAAATAGTTATTATAAATGTGATGAAATATAAAGATCTATTTCTAGCCTTTTGGTTTAGCGGTCCACAAATGTTGGAGTGAATTATTTGTAATGATGTGGTGGCCCTTTTGGCCTTATCGAATGTTTTCTTGTTGCTTTGCCCACAAAGTTGTACTCACAAATGTACATCTCATCCTCAGCCACCGAGCCCAATAGTTGGGCCTTAACTAATCGAGTTAGCTTGTCCTTACTGATGTGTCCTAATCTATTTTTCAATGTGTTACAATCCTTGATTGAGAATTTAAAGCATAAGAAGAACAATCAATAATCATTAAACCATTTTTCAAAGGACAAAAACCAGATAAAGTCTTATCCAAAAAATAAATTAACAAATGTACTAATAAATCTAACATAAAATCCAAAACCTATTAGTGCATTAAATAAAAAAATTCTTCGAATCCTTGGAGTGTGAAGTACATCATGAATGATCCAAGATCGTCCTGGACGATTTGTCAATTGGTACGTCCAGAAGCATAGCACCTCTAAGTACGAGTGGTTCACCATGAACGTACTTTCTACCTCCTTGTAGATACCACACTATACTCAATAAACCAAACTAAATCCATTGCCATATGGTTAATTAGTGGCATCAGAACCTATAATCCATGAAAAGGAGAATCAGTATCTACTAAAGCCCTTGTACAAACCATAATAAGAGAAGGGTTTGGGAATACCTTCTTCACCTCCAAACAATTCCAAGTGTAGAATCCCGTCTATCCATAGTTGAAGCACTTCATCCATATCATTTTGCCTCTTTTGTGTTATTTGCAGGATTGGCATTAATCATCTTAGCCTTCCTTTTTTCTTTTTTCTTTTCATTTCAACACTTCTTACTGCACGATCCACAAAACGCACAAGGTACACATTCTTAATGGCAACAAATTTAGGCTTTCTGAATGTCATCTAAACACTCAATGTTTGAGAATGGGTCTAGGATGTTCTAAAGTCATAGTGGAGTCAGATATTGCCATATCCTGGATCATGATAGATATGTCTCGCATGTCTAGTTTTCACTCATGAGTCAGGCCCGTGTTAGTAGCTGTGAAGCATGGTCATTGTATACCTTGACCTTGATGCTTCCCATATGTCACGCCCCGCTCCCGTAGGAGCGATCGTCCTCGCTAAGGCGTGATGCCGTGTGAGCCAAGATTGCACTCACAGAAGGCGAATTCTATAACGGCCGATTACAGGCTAAGCGACGGGGTCGTCGCACAGAAGTTCCATGGCGGAAACATTGATACAACAGCAAAAATTTGAAGCAAAACACAAGTCATGCAGAAATACTCTTTTATTGATATTGTAACAAAGGTTACAATATGGCACGAGGCCAAGATTACAATCACTCAAGCTCATTCTTCTCATATTACAAGTCACTCTGCTCTCTCTCATCTCTCAATACAATTTGAGTAGGCCAACAGAAGCTTTAGATAGGCGATGTCCATACATTATGTCATGTATAAGTCTAGACTCCATGCGGCCGTACGCCTCGAAACGTCAAGGAAACTCCATGCCTCGACGCATCCAAGCGAGCTCCATTCCAACGAGCTTCTACCTGTGCCTGCATATGAAAAACTGTGTGGGTGTCAGTACTCAACTGTACTGGTGGAATGAGCTCCTTGTCCACCCATACAAAACTAACACGTTCATTTACTTTGTACAATATAATCCCTTTACGATTGTCTTTCTACTCTTGTGTTAGGATCAGTTTTAGGACATAGACTCTCGGCCTATTTTGTGTCTCTAGACCATCCCGTACCTTGACAACGTCAACTTATCAAGTTGTGTTTGCCTTTCGGCCCATACTCAGAGATGCAACTACACGATTGTACCCAATTTCCATGTGACCGTGCTACAAGTCCATTGTGCTGTCAACGTGGTCGTATCATGAGACCTATTCGTCTGTCCATATTGAGGCCGTGCCTCGCAACTCAGTATGACTGAACCATATTGCCGCCTCGCGACCCTTGTTGCTTTAATCACTAACTGACCAAATCAAGACTTGTGAACTTAGTGTCACCTAACCAACTTTGTCTTGCGGCGATTACTGACTTAAACTCACAACGACTCAAATCCAACTTATACAACTCTATGCCAACAACTTAAGACTCGACACCACATCCCGTGCCGAAGCACGGTGTCTACGTTACAGCCAAATCTTAGGCCCAAACATTGTCTTCCAAAATGTACACACATTCAACTCGACACATTTCCAAAGGCATACACGCGGATAGCCGCTATATGCCGACTCATCTATATGAAAGGTCACTAGCACCACAAGCTATCCTGGACTTATAGCTTTGTTATTCGGCAATCCTTTCAGCGCAAGTAGCGAGCCCCGCTGAAAGTTTCCAAATAACCTGAGTGGTACCTCCAGCTCGGCTATACCGTGTTTCTTCCTAGGCCGAAACGGTCCTATGGCGGCCATGGGTGCCGCTCGTGGAAACTTTTACCTTGTCGACAAGTTGTCCAATAACCATGCAAGACTCGACTCGAACTGTCGTCTCACACAGTCATTGTTCTTCTAATATTACCATCTCTCTCAGGGCCAAATTCAATACTTCTCACATCTGAGACCGTCTCGACGACCCATGGTCGCGAGCATTCTTCCTTATTGCCCTATCATTTTATTCGACTCAAGAACGACTATTTGAAAGCCCTCCTTCCAACTCAATTTAATCAACCGTAGCCCGTACCTTAAAAACACTAAGTTCGTGACATCGTGTCTTAAACTAACTTGAACTCTATGCGACACCACCACCCAAGTCATACTCTATATGACAGGACTTATGATCGTAAAACCAAGTAATATCGACAACCGTAGAAAACATGGGACAGTGCTTAGAATGTCTTTGATCGCCTAGAATCACTTAGCCTAACTTAATCGTACATCAACTTGACGAGCAAAGGCTGCGTCAAGCCTTACGTCGAGGGAATGTGCCGTACATGCGATCGACTTTGCACAATAAAGTTATTTGGGTGCCTAGACTTATGCCACAAGCCGCACGATACAACTTAGCTCGTGGGGCAAGCAAAGGCTATGCCAAGCCTTGGACGATGGGATCGTGCATGTTTTATCAAGCGTTATGCGGGTGACGCCTATGACTTAGGCTAACTCTTAGCTTTGTGGCGAAGACCAACTTTTTTCTTCTTTCAAGCCACGGGACGAAGGACTGAGTGTCGATTTTGAAAGCCATCGTGCAACACTTCTAAGCCAACCGTGGGACCTTTTTCCTTGTTCTAATTCAATCGACCCGACTTGGGATTATTTCCTTAGCTATGTGGATTCATCTCTTTTATTATCAAACCTACTTGTGTATTTGAAAACTTTTATTTTATTAGTACGAAGGCCAAGCTGAGGCAAGTTCACCGAAGCCACCTACCTGAGCGAGGAGTCGCCTTGACCGAGCAGGTCTTCGAGCAAGCCATTGCATGGCTAAGTCTGAACGCCGTCGGCGTTCCGTTTCCTTCGATTGACTGAGCGGAACGGGACACTACATCATACACCACTCAAAAAAAGTTTCGTCCTCAAAACTGAGTAATCACTTATTGACTTATAACTTGATTCAACATCCAACGATTCTTGCACACATTCTTCCTATACGTTTCCTCAATACGAGCCACGCTCGTGCTTACCATCAATCTTTTCCTTGAAACCCTCGACACCTTTCCATTCCTTTAGTCTCCCTTTGAACTTGATGTATCAGTTAGTTCGATCGTACACATATTTCAGGCGTTCCCAAAATAGATACATTTCAACCAAGCCTCTTGATAGAGAATTCTGCTATTTTCACTCAAGTCAGATCGTGCACATATTCGGGTGTCCCTGATATATATGTATTTCAGCCAAGGATCATGAGTGGTATTCTCATACTCTTGAATCATTCTATTCATCAACACCAACATCCAAACTAATCAATCATCAAGATCACTCTTACCGATGCTAACTCTCGCAATATGGACATCTCGCCTAACTGCTAGTGTAGTGTCCCGCTCCTAGCGGTTCACTATGTAAGGCTTGTGGCTTGGCTAACTCGGTCAAAACCGAGTATTGGGGAAACTTACCGTCGGCATCGAATCGATCACGGACAAGTGCATAAGAACCTTTCCAATTAATGGATCGGTTTCTCTTGAAATGCGTCCAAGAGTTTTCTCTGGATGTTTTGCTGCTGGTTTTGCTGCTTGGTTTTGATGGATGCTTTTCTGAATGATTTTCGATGATTTGATTCTTGCCCGTTTTCATCGATTTGCATAGCATTCATTCTTGAGAATTCTGAGAGAAGAGAACACAACGAGACGGATTATTAATCAATCTTTTGGTGCCAATGCAGACTGACGTGTGACGGAAGGCTAAGCGTGCAAGTGTTCCTCTCTCTCTCGACGATTCTCTAATTTGGTGAGTGTGGATCTCTGTGGTGGTATTGTCCCTCTCGCTATTCCTTCATGCCAACTAAATAATTGTTTTGCAACATCCGTTGATCGATATCAAGATGCTAATGCCACAAGTCAATACCACTAAGATGCTAGAGATAGAACATTAAAATGAATTGATTACACTACAATGAACTGAACATTGAAATGATTGAATTGATGCCTAGAATGATGGTTATGAAATGCTAAGAATGATCATGTTGCCTATTACTTCAAATATTCTATGCACACTGTGTATATCGAGTCGGACACACATTCGCCTGACCATGGACAACTTGTATACAAGGATTGAGCAATAATTTCCTCGAACGGTACAGGGGCGCCTATACCGATTCGGCCTAGGAGGAAATAATGAAGTGCTTTGGGGAACATGAGTAATGCGAGGCATCATAGAGGCTAGCTCCCTACTGTGCTGTCATCTCATTATCTTGAAGTCCCAAATGCAAATGAATGAATGAAAAGAGTCCATATGGTTTAACAACACCAGTGGTCACATCGTGGGAATGTATGCTAATCAATGTCTTATGCAGGGGCGGTAAGTATATTATTATTATCCTGTATCTTATGCAGGAAAGCTGGATTCGGCTAATGGTAAACTAAACATGGTTTATTGAACTACCATGTCACTTGAATTGTGATTTACTCTAAATGTCGCCTGTCCCTTATAAGTTCATATCTTTAAAATGTTTGTCATTAATAAAATGTTGGTTTAGCTGAGTGGGCCAACGGGGCTCACCAGCGCATTGTTATAATGTGCTGACCCCTCCTCCACAGGTACTGGAGAAGGCTCGGGCGCACATCGCAATTAAAGCTTTCTGAACTGCTGTTTCCTTTCAAGTTGTTTTTCCCTAAAGACGCACAAAGTATTGCGGAGATTTCAAAGATAGCTGTTTATACTTCAAGTATTAAAGGGGCATGATGTATGGAACGGAAAATTATTTCATGGCAGCCTATCAGTTGTACTTCTTTTCATGAATCAATGTAGCCGAAAAGGCATTTCAAATATTATCGAGAAAAGTTGTATTCTGACTACAATCATCAATAAAATGAATATTTTCTTCCTATTCCGCTTGCTTAATGTTTTCGCAACTGTGGCTTATTTTTCAAATGTGATGAATTGATATAAATGTGCATGTCTAGTCTTGTACAAGTGCAACTCCAGACTTGTACGGCATCACGCCTTAGCGAGGACGATCGATTCGGCGTGAATCGAAGCAAAGCGAGCGATTCCCCGAATCGGGGCGTGACAAGTTGGTATCAGAGCACGGCTTCACTTCCTCGGATTTCAAAAATAAATGTTTCAAAAAAGGAAGTCTTGATGCAAATTTTCTCGATTGATGGTGTCGATGGCGCTGGCATGAAATAATGTTCCATACAATAAGCCCATAAATATTTTATGAGTGCTAATGGAATTATTTCTTTGTTGTAGAATGACCAAGGGTGATAGCTCAAAGACGAATTCATCGTCTGACCCGATTGAGAAACTGATTAAGCAAATGGAGGCTCAGAGGAAGCAAAGCGAAGCTCAACATCGCGCGCTTCAGGAGCAGCTTCAGTATCAGTTTCAGGAGCAGCTGGATGCTCAACAAAAGCAAGTTGATAGTCTAACTCAGATTGTCATCAAGCTGTCGGCCGATTCTAACGTTTCTGCAAAGGCCACAGCAACTGAGACCGTGGAGGTGCCGGCAGAGAAACCTGAGACGCCGACACGGAAGAGGACGAGCTTCAAGTTCTCTGAATTTAAAAGTTGCGACCCGCCTGAGTTTGATGGGAAAGAGGAGCCAGATAAGGTGATGGGCTTCTTGAACACACTAGAGGGCTATTTCCGAATGTTAGAGATTCAGGGCAGTAAGAGAGTGGAGTGTACTGCTGTACAACTTCGCCTCAAGGCCCAGGAATGGTGGATTTCGCAGAGACAGGCACTTTGCGGAAATAGTCAGGATATAAAGATGTCTTGGGAGGCCTTTAAGCAGGCTTTCATTACTCACTTCATTCCACCCGCTGTCCGACAACAAAAAGAGAATGAGTTCATTGCACTTCGACAAGGCAGTATGTCAGTGCATGACTATGAGACAGAGTTTTTGAAGAGAGTCGTATTCGCTGGGTACATGGTACCGAATGACGATGCCAAGCGAGGAAGATTTGTGCAAGGCTTGAATGAGGGCCTAGAGAAGGATGTGCTAAATCGGAAATGTACGTCTTACCGGGAGGCGTACGAGACAGCTCTCGAGATGGAGAGATTTCATAAACCGGCTAGTCGTGAGACAATAAAGAGCAACCAAGGACTCAATAATCAGAAACGACCTTGGTCTGCTAGCAGGAATGACGCACCTAAGCGTCACAATACTGGAGACAATCGAGGGCCTCAACATACAGAACGTTGTAAATTTTGCAACCGTTGGGGACATCGATCCGAAGATTGTCGGGTGAAGTGTTTCAAATGCGGCGAGCAGGGCCACAAGGAAGCTGACTGCAGAAATATAGGAGGGAATCAGTATCCTCCTCGTGGGCATAACAATAATCAGTATCGTGGGCATAACAACAACCACAACCGGGGACAATATAACAACCAGCATCGTGGCGGAGCGCCACCAGCCTTATCGGCTCCAGCTGGGAATGCACCGAATCAACAAGGTGGGCAAGCAAGGGTTTATGCCTTGACTCAGGCAGAGGCCCAGACCACGAAGAATGTTATAACAGGTACGTTGCTATATAAAGGCACACCTGCAAGAGTACTTTTTGATTCTGGCGCTACTCATTGCTTTATCTCTTCTGATTTTGCAACGGAAAATAAATTTTGTATGACTCAACTAAAGACAGCTTTGTGTGTTAGCACTCCTTCGGGAGTAGATATGCCTGCAACTTTGATTTGCAGGGACGGCTACATTAAAATTGGAGGCAAGACTTTATCTCTGGATGCAATTGTACTCGACATCAAAGAGTACGATATCATCTTGGGAATGGACTGGCTCAGCGCCTGTCATGCAATGATCGACTGTGCTGATAAGAGAGTTGTGTTTCGCCTAACCGGAGAAACAGAGTTCTCTTACTCGTGCGGCTCGACGTTCCAAGGACCTATGGTAATATCGGCAGTTACACCAAGGAGCATTAGCTCAGTTGGTTGGTTAAAGAATTGTGGAGGAAATAATTATGGGTTCGAATCCAGAGTTGGAAGGAAGGGAAGATTGTGCGTCCCTAAGGACGAGAATATCAGGAAGGAAATACTGACCGAGGCTCATTTCGCGAAGTATTCCTTGCATCCGGGAGGCACGAAAATGTATAAGGATCTACGCTCAACCTTTTGGTGGCATGGTATGAAGAAGGATGTGGCACTATTCGTGTCACAGTGCATGGATTGTCAGCGTGTAAAGGCCGAACATCAACGGCCAGGCAGAGAACTACAAAATTTGGCTATTCCACTGTGGAAGTGGGATAATATCTGTATGGATTTTATAGTTGGCTTGCCAAGAACTCAGAAGGAAAATGATGCGATTTGGTTTATCGTGGATAGATTAACCAAGTCGGCACATTTCATTCCAATAAAAGTTACATGGGGAGTAGAATGGTTGGCTCAGATCTACATAAATAAAATTGTCAGATTGTATGGGGTGCCAGCTTCTATAGTGTCGGATAGAGATGGAAGATTCTTGTCACGATTTTGGATAAGTCTACACTCGGCAATGGGCACAAAGTTGAACTTCGGTACGGCTTACCATCCGCAGACTGATGGTCAGACAGAGAGAGTAAATCAGATCCTTGAGAATATGTTGAGATTGTGCGTGCTCGACTCGAAGACAAGTTGGGACGCACATCTCGCACTAGCAGAATTTGCCTATAACAACAGTTATCAGGCAAGTATCCAAATGGCCCCGTACGAAGCCTTATATGGACGGAAATGTCGATCACCGATATGCTGGGATGAGGTAGGTGAACGGCAAGTGCTCAGACCAGAACTTGTGGAACAGGCGTCGAGAGGATTCGCTTAATTCGAGAAAGGCTTAGAGTTGCTCAAAGTCGACAAAAGAGTTATACGGATGTTCATCGACGACCTTTGGAATTCACAGCAGGCGATCATGTCTTCTTGAAGGTCACACCCATGCGAGGTGTGATGCGGTTTGGGATGAAAGGAAAGTTAAGCCCGAGATTCGTCGGACCATTCGAGATTTTGGAGAAGGTAGCCTCAGTGGCTTATCGACTTGCACTACCTCCGGCTCTGGCTGATGTGCACGATCTCTTCCATGTATCTCAACTTCGGAAGTACGTGCATGATCCAAGTCACGTAGTGAATTTCGACCAGCTGCAGCTGAGCGCTGACCTATCCTACACTGAAGAGCCTGTCCAGATTTTGGACAGGAAAGAGAAAGTTTTGCGGAATCGGGCAGTGTCTCTAGTCAACGTGCTGTGGCGGAACCATGCTGTCGAGGAGTCGACATGGGAATTAGAGGAAGAGATGCGAGTGAAGTACCCCTCGCTGTTTGATAATTTTGAGGTAAGACCTTTGCTTTAAGTTTCGAGGACGAAACTTTTTCTTAGTGGTATATTATGTAGTGTCCCGCTCCTAGCGGTTCACTATGTAAGGCTTGTGGCTTGGCTAACTCGGTCGAAACCGAGTATTGGGGAAACTTACCGTCGGCATCGAATCGATCACGGACAAGTGCATAAGAACCTTTCCAATTAATGGATCGGTTTCTCTTGAAATGCGTCCAAAAGTTTTCTCTGGATGTTTTGCTGCTGGTTTTGCTGCTTGGTTTTGATGGATGCTTTTCTGAATGATTTTTGATGATTTGATTCTTGCCCGTTTTTATCGATTTGCATAGCATTCATTCTTGAGAATTCTGAGAGAAGAGAACACAACGAGACGGATTATTAATCAATCTTTTGGTGCCAATGCAGACTGACGTGTGACGGAAGGCTAAGCGTGCAAGTGTTCCTCTCTCTCTCGACGATTATCTAATTTGGTGAGTGTGGATCTCTGTGGTGGTATTGTCCCTCTCGCTATTCCTTCATGCCAACTAAATAATTGTCTTGCAACATCCGTTGATCGATATCAAGATGCTAATGCCACAAGTCAATACCACTAAGATGCTAGAGATAGAACATTAAAATGAATTGATTACACTGCAATGAACTGAACATTGAAATGATTGAATTGATGCCTAGAATGATGGTTATGAAATGCTAAGAATGATCATGTTGCCTATTACTTTAAATATTCTATGCACACTGTGTATATCGAGTCGGACACACATTCGCCTGACCATGGACAACTTGTATACAAGGATTGAGCAATAATTTCCTCGAACGGTACAGGGGCGCCTGTACCGATTCGGCCTAGGAGGAAATAATGAAGTGCTTTGGGGAACATGAGTAATGCGAGGCATCATAGAGGCTAGCTCCCTACTGTGCTGTCATCTCATTATCTTGAAGTCCCAAATGCAAATGAATGAATGAAAAGAGTCCATATGGTTTAACAACACCAGTGGTCACATCGTGGGAATGTATGCTAATCAATGTCTTATGCAGGGGCGGTAAGTATATTATTATTATCCTGTATCTTATGCAGGAAAGCTGGATTCGGCTAATGGTAAACTAGACATGGTTTATTGAACTACCATGTCACTTGAATTGTGATTTACTCTAAATGTCGCCTGTCCCTTATAAGTTCATATCTTTAAAATGCTTGTCATTAATAAAATGTTGGTTTAGCTGAGTGGGCCAACGGGGCTCACCAGCGCATTGTTATAATGTGCTGACCCCTCCTCCATAGGTACTGGAGAAGGCTCGGGCGCACATCGCAATTAAAGCTTTCTGAACTGCTGTTTCCTTTCAAGTTGTTTTTCCCTAAAGACGCACAAAGTATTGCGGAGATTTCAAAGATAGCTGTTTATACTTCAAGTATTAAAGGGGCATGATGTATGGAACGGGAAATTATTTCATGGCAGCCTATCAGTTGTACTTCTTTTCATGAATCAATGTAGCCGAAAAGGCATTTCAAATATTATCGAGAAAAGTTGTATTCTGACTACAATCATCAATAAAATGAATATTTTCTTCCTATTCCGCTTGCTTAATGTTTCCGCAACTGTGGCTTATTTTTCAAATGTGATGAATTGATATAAATGTGCATG
>JANAVB010015422.1:0-10262 GCA_029216955.1 Iris pallida | reverse complement strand
TCACTACCAGAATAAGTCGTTTTAGCGACGCCTAAAGACGTCGATAAAATGATAAATTTCGTCGCTAAAAATATTTACCGACACAATTACCGACGTTTTGGACTTGTCGCGGAAACGTAAGTCGCTGATCTTTAAAACGTCGCCGAACGTCGCAAGTACCAACGTTTACCGACGTATATATACGTCGGTATATTACCGACGTCTACCGTCCTGTCGTCGGTGGATTAGCGACGTGTTTAAAGTCGCTACACGTCGGTAAAATTCTGGGAATTTACTGACATTTACCGTCGTGTCGTCGGTGGATTAGCGACGTGTTTAAAGTAGCTATACGTCGGTAAAATCCTGGGAATTTACCGTCGTTTAAAATGTCACTAAATGTCGGTAATTCCTGGAATTATTACCGACGTTCACCGACGCTTACCGACGTTCTCCGACGTATAAGGACGTCGGTAAACGTCGGTACGCTGAAATTTTTTGCAGATTTACCGACGTTTATCGACGCAAACGTACGTCGGTGGACGTCGAAAAACGTCGATAAACGTCGGTAAATCTGCAAAAAAAATAAAAAAAATAAAATACAGAATGTCCTTTTCTTCCTACAGTTTAAAAAGATAACCATAAAGACACAGTATAACAAATATCCTTTTCTCCCTGAGTTTGCCGGCCCCTTCGGTGGAACACTCAACACCGGTAAATATAAACCACAGAAGCACATTAACATCCAATTGAAACGAATAATAACATAAACAACAGTATAACACAATGTAGTAGGCAACAAATAGAATGAGATCCAACAAATAGAATAGGATCCAACAAATAGAATAGGCACAACCAACAAGTATCCAAATAACCAAGTCTACACCAAATAACAAAGTCTACAACCAAATAACCAAAGTCTACACACAACCAACAAATAGAATAGGATCCAAACATCCAAGTCTACACAACCAACAAATATCCAAGTCACAAATAAAGGATCAAACAAACACAAACAAACAGTCCTAACTAGGACTACTAGGGATCTGGTGCAGGAGGGGCACCGCCACGACGAAGGGATAAGAACAACTCATACTCCTTAAGTGAAATTGATACCGATGGAGCAGGCAGTGACGTCGGTGGAGTCGATGTCAAAGAAGAAGGCGGTGGAGGTGACGGAGTCGACGACGATGAAGGTGCACCCGAAGGACCAGCACGCTCCAACGCTGTAAGTTGCTGGTGGTATGAATCCATGATAGATAACATTCTATCACTGCTCTGGACCATCGAATCCTGCGCCAATCTCAGCCTCTCGGCCATGGACACCTGTCCTGTCTGCAGCTCCGTCACCGTGCACTCTAACCCTCCAACGCTGCACTCTGTCCTCTCAGTCGTCTCCATGAGCTCCATAATGCCGCGGTCGAGCGCATCCAATCGTGTTAGCAGCACAGGATCGTCCGTAGGGTACTGAGACTGCTCCTCGATCCGTCGTAGCAGGTCGTTACGGAGAGACTCCATCATCTGGTGGACTCGGGCAGACTCCTGGGATGGCTGTGGACCATGCACACTAGCAGGAGATGTCCTAGAGGACTGGGTCGCAACTAGGGCGCCATAGGATCCCGTACCGTAGTACGTACCCCTATGGAGTCCACCAGCGGCGGTCATCCACAGCTCGTCCACTAACGGAGCTTGAGTGGGCTACGAGAAAGTACCGGCCTCTCCTGCATTAGGTGAACTAGCAGCCGCCCGTTCCAGCAGCCTCTGATACTCGGCCTAGAAAGTATGGATAGTACTCTATAATTTCTAATTTCTAATTAATATACTTATTATTACTAACTACATGAATATTTATTTGCATCATGTTTACTAAGTTATATTAAAATTGACACGAAGTATTAAATTAAGATAACGTATTGTAATACTTACATAGGTCTGCTCGGCCCTCTCGTCAATAAGGCCTTCGCCCTTCCGATGGGTGCCCAGCAAGACGGTCACCATATCGGCGTTACCGACCTTCCTTACATGTAATTAAATTTATTATCTTAGTAATAATTTATCGGTTTTGCATTAAAATAATATTTCTAAAAGAGAAAGACATACTAGACGACGAAAATGTTTCGTCATCGGAATCGACCCACCGTACCACTTCGAGGCATGTTGCCTAGCCGCCTTGGCCTTCTCCGACTTCTCCTTGTATCTTGGCTCGTCGAATCGAGCCTTCATTGCATTCCACTGATCAGGAGTGATCCAACCTTGGATCGGCTTTCCGGTATGATCACGAGCCTTCTGATCATTAATAGCGTCGCGGATCAGCTTGGCAGCGACGGCAGGAAACATCCCCTCGATAAGCTCGGCCCGGTACGGTGGATAGAAAAACATATCCTAGAAGAACGCAAACCAAATATTTATCAGTTATATATAATATGAATTAATTATATGATTCATATTAAAAGCAAATCTATTTTAACCTTGAAGTGCGTAAACCAGTAATTCTTCCTTTCGTCTGGAGCATCAGAGTAATTAATCCAAGCACTACCATAATTATGCCTCAGCATGTGGCCTAGGCGTCTCTGTACCTCTGGGGGACGATATCTATACAGACATATTATATTCATGAAAAAAATTAATTTATGATAAAAATAGAAGAAAAAATTATAAACCAAAACACCTACTTTGTACCGTCGGCCCAGATCTCCATCTCCTCTCCTCCGGAGGTGCGTACGCATCATCTGCATGATGCTGGTCGACCGACGGCGCGTCCTCCTCGGCCGTCGGTGCAGCCTCTGTCATCTGCTCATCCGTCTCCATCGTCGTATCAGCAGCAGGAACGCTAGACGGGCGAGCACTCTCAACAGGCCTGGAACTACTCGTCCCAGGAGATATGCTACATGACGTCGTCCCAGCAGGCCCAGCTACTGTCCGATATGGAGGAGTAATCGACGACGAGGATCCAGAGTCGGTACCAGTAGGAGGTACCAAAGGAAAACTCTGTCCTCTAGCAGTACCTGTAGGAAGTATCGGAGGATCATGACCTCGTCGTCCCCCTCGAAACGATCCGTGACGACCTGCCATACCTGATAACAGCATATTATAATACAACAAATAATAGAGACTAGAAATATGAAAGTACAACAAATAATAGAGACTAGAAATATGAAAGTACAATAAAGACAAGATAATAACCAAGATAACATATGATGATACATTCTACAATAAACATCTAAGTCCAGATAGTATATTCTAGAAGAAATATCTAAGTTCAGATAAGTATATCTCTCTTAATCATCTTCAGAATAATCATCTTTTTCGTCTTCCTCGACCTCATCTTCCTCTTCCTCCTCATCTTCACTTTCATCTTCGCCTTCGTCGGTTTCGTCTTCCTCTTCGGATAATTCTACATCTTCTACATTATGTATCGTGTAATGCGTAACTTTCGTAGAGTCCACATCGACAATATTGGTTACAAGAGGTAGCTCGTCCTCCTGGTAAGCTTTTTCGTCAACATCAAAAGTATCTCTAGCTTTAGTCTTGCTTACTGCCCACCAGTCAGACTTCGTTGCTCCCCGTCTCGGATAAGCTGTGAAGTACACAAGCTGAGCCTGTGTTGCTAAGACAAACGGTTCATAGCCTTGATATCTATGCTTGTAATTTATATCCACAAGACCATGCTTGTCAATTTTCCAACCTTGATTTTCAATCGGATCGAACCATTCACACTTGAACAACACGATCTTTGCAGGTTCTCTGCCATTATTATATGACAACTCCACAATCTCTCGCAAGATGCCAAAGAAATCATTTTTTGGATCGACATCTTTGTAGTTCGAAGACTTGATACACAAATAACTGTTTTTCGTGGAATCAAGATCCAGGAAGCTGTCTCTGATCGGAGCATTTGTTGACTTGAACCGAAAGCCATTGACACAGTAACTTGGCCATATTTTAACAAAAGTAATTGGTCCCTTGGCAAGAGTTCTAATTAATTCAATCTCGGGTGAAATTAGAATATCGACCTGAATATCAAAGAAGAAATAATAAGTTATTTATTGCGCAGTTGCATTAGAAGAGGCCAGTAATTACCGAGCTACTTACATATTCGCTCAACCAAGAAGGAAAATAACATCTCATTTCTTGTTCTAATGCTTCATCTGTTAGGTAGGGTGTAACCAGCCTCAACTCATCATTATATGTGCTGAAAAACAACGAAGCAACTGCCGATTAGTACAATAATATTAGCTTATACTATTACATTGAGATGACGTAAACTCATCATTCCTTACTTACCCTTCTAGCTTCTCCACTTCATCCTCGTCGCAATTGAGTAATACGTACAACTGAGCAGCCCTTAGCTCTTCGTCATTCAAATATCTCTTCTTTATTTTCCCCGAAGGCTTTCCGGACGCATTGAATACTTTCAGTATTCCATCATTAAATTCTTGATATCCGTCGTCGTTTCTCGGAGGCCTCGTTCTATTCGTAGCAACATGAGGTTTAAAATAGGAGGAGCAAAAATTTGTAATCTCCTCGAGAATATAGGCTTCACAAATAGAACCCTCGACCCGAGCCTTATTTTTCACCTTTCTTTTTAGGTGATTCAAATGTCGCTCGAATGGGTACATCCATCGATATTCGACGGGTCCACCAACACGTGCCTCATAGGAAAGATGAATCGACAAATGTTCCATAGAGTCGAAGAATCCAGAAGGAAACACCCTCTCTAGCTTGCACAGTGTTACCACAATGTCCTTCTCTTGCTTTTCTAGACGATCAACGAGCAATTTCTTAGAACAAAGGTCCGTGAAGAATATGCTAAGCTCCGTCAATGGATCCTAAACTGTCTGCGATAAGAATTCCCGAAATGCAATCGGAATTAACCGCTCCATGAATACGTGACAATCATGGCTCTTCATACCTGTCAGTTTGTTCTCCTTGAGGTCGACGCATCTTCTCAAGTTCGAAACATACCCATCTAAAAATTTCAGACCTTGAATCTACCTACAAAGCCTCACTTTATCCTCCTTCTCCAGTGAAAAAATTGCCTTAGGCTGCTTCAACTTCCCATTCCCGTCCTCTATCAAATGCAATGCAGGACGTCTACATATTTCTTCCAAGTCCAATCTAGCCTTTGGATTGTCTTTCGTCTTCCCCTTTACGTCCATTACAGTATTAATTATGTTGTCAAACACATTCTTCTCGATATACATGACATCAAGGTTATGTCTAATCAGATTGGTGCTCCAGTATGGAAGATCCCAGAATATACTCCTCTTCGTCCAGTTATGAGTGCGACCAAATTCGTCACACTTGTAGCCCGTAGCAGGCTGCTCAATAGCTCTTGGTAAATCTTTTACCTCTTTCCATATCGTGTATCCGGGCTACCTTGGCGGAGGATTAGCCTTCTCCACAACGCCAGCACGAAAAGCATTCATGTTCTTCTGGTACGGATGATCCTTCGGCAGGAATTGTCGATGACAATCGAAGAAGCACGGTTTGTCTCCGTGTTTCAACGGAAAGTCTTAGTGCTGTCCATGCAATACGGACATGAAAGACGACCATGCGTGCTCCATCCAGATAATATTCCATAGGCCGAAAATTCGTTGATGGTCCACATAAGTGTTGCCCGCATCTGAAAATTTTGTTTTCTAGATACATCGTACGTGTTGGAACCTACTTCCTACAGATGATTCAACTCATCAATTAATGGCTGTAAATACATATCGATGTTCCTTTTCGGATTGTTCGGACCTGGGATAATAACGGTGAGGAACATATATGGAGTCTTCATGCACATCCAAGGAGGTAGATTGTACGGGATGACGATCACAGGCCAACACGATTACTGGGATCCCAAA
Organism: Iris pallida; assembly: GCA_029216955.1. Classification (NCBI taxonomy): domain Eukaryota; kingdom Viridiplantae; phylum Streptophyta; class Magnoliopsida; order Asparagales; family Iridaceae; genus Iris; species Iris pallida. The sequence goes on along the minus strand of JANAVB010015422.1, from coordinate 4,434 downwards.
AGTCCGATTGGGGTAAAATCGTCGGAAAAGAGACCCAATCTGACATTACGCGGATCATAAGCAAAATATGGATACGCTCGATCAAAGTGCTTCCATGCTTCTCTATCAGATGGATGATCCAACACTCCTTCGGTATGTTTCCGCTTATGCCAACTCATGCTTTCTGCTGTTTCCTTTACCATAAACAACCGCTGCAACCGCGGCATCAACGGCAAGTAGTGCATCGAAGAGGTAGGCTTCCTGGCACCGACAGACTTTCCTCTACCACATGCCTTATAGCGATCGACACCACAAAATCTGCAGGCGTCTTCATCCTTGTCGTCTTTGTCGTACAACATGCACCCGTTGCGATAGGTATCGATTTTTTCGTATCCCATCCAGAGCGATCTAACCATCCTCTTAGTCAGGTAGAAGTCTTTAGGCAACTTCGTACCCTCAGGCAATATTTCTATAAGTAACTCCATAAGACGGTTGTAGCAATCTTGCGACATGTTAAAATCGGACTTGATGCTCAACAATTTTGTAACCACCTCCAACAGTGAATGATCCTCACAACCAGGATATAATGGAGTCCTTGCATTCTCCAGCAACTCCATGAACTGTACAGCATCGGGGTTCAGTGCCTCCTCTGGTGCATCATGATCATCCGGATCGAAATTAGGCCCGGCCGCGTCGAAAACCATGTTCACCAACCCATCGTCGTAAGGAGCATTGTTGTGGACATCCACATAAGGCTCGTACTCCGATACTAAAGACACAAGTTTTCCGTGCTCGCTCTACTGATAGTAATTCGGTGTGAAACCCTTCGAGTATAAATGATACGTGACATCCACTTCTGGATGATATTTCAAGTTGCGACATCTCACACACGGACACTTAATTTTGGTACCGTCCATGTACTGAGGGATGACGGTTGTACATCCAAGTACGATTCCACTTCTGGTGTACACCCTCTATGAATTCACCCTCTATGAATTCATCCCGTACACCGCACATGTCATCAGGATGACGGTTGTACATCCAAGTACGATTTCGTATATAGTAATTCAGCTCCATATCCATTTGAGGATAATTCTGTAAGATAGATACAAGCACATCGTTGAATGACTTGTAAAAGTAATATGCGTATTAAGCATGACATATCCTAAACATTGAAATAGATACTAAAAAGACAGTAGGTAGACAAGTATGTACATCATGGTTCCCCCTCTATATATCCTTCTCTCAACTGCTCTATACTCTAACTGTTACTCCTTGCTCTTAGACACATCCACAAACCCTTTGACACCTACTTAACTATACATAATGGTTCACCCTCTCCCATCTCAAGCCTAACCTTGTCCCTAGTGTACTGCTATATACTAGTCTAAACTCTCCCTCCTCTCCAAATACCTAGTACTAGTTAACCCTTCCCCTTTCTCCCACTAGCACACACATACATATACATGATGTATACAACCACACCATAGTTCCCAGGTTCTTTTAACCTAACTTTCCAGTTGATACTAACCTCAATAGAACAAACACTCTCACAACTCAAAATACTAACACATGCTCACGCCTTACTCTTGTGACACTCCCTTTCAAACACAAACACACACCTATATGTTCCCTTACACATGTTGCCATGTTACCTGTAAAAATAGGAAACCCTTGTTGTCTAAAATAAGACACAAGTCCCTGCTACCAAATGCTACTGCTATATTCCAACAACAAACCTTGCTGCCTCCAACCAAATCAAGCCAAGCCAATGCAATGCAAGGTGAAATACATATGTGCATTTTAGTATTAATTTGGATTTGGATGACCATGATTGGGCTGGGCTAATAAGGGTTTTCATATCCTAATTATGTTTTTCTTGGCCTATTTATGAAGGATAAGGGAATGTCATCTATGTGTTTTCATTGAGGAGATTCAAGGAGATAGCCTACCAATTCTACAAAGAAAACCATACTGTAGAACTCACATTTTAAGATAATAGATGAAGGAAGACTTGTATGGAGGATCGTCTACTTTATTCATGGAGTTGTCATAGGGTGTTGAGCGATGTCATTTCATTCTTTTCTTCTTCTTCTTCTTGGGATTTTTGAGTATTGGATCTTGAGACAAATGATCCAACAAATATTGTAATTCATCTTGTATTAATCAATTAATATATACTGGAATTTTTTTTGGTGACAAAGTCACCATAAAATACCATTTTCTTTTTGTCTTGATTCTTGCATAGTGGTTTGTTATTTTCCAAGTAGGTGTTGCTATCATTTTTTGCAATGCAGCGATCCTTAAAATCTTCGGCCATTGGGGATATTGGTAAACTAATATACCTAGATTACCCAAAAGTACACTTGCGAACTAGGATAAAATAATTACTTGTGTACTAAACGTCTCTAAGTGTAGGAATGTTGCAAGATGAAACAATGTATCAAACACTATATCGAAACCCAAACCCAATATACAAATCCAAACTAATATAAAAATACACAAGTGTAAGTAGGGGATTAAGTGTACAGAGGTGAAATACATATATATGCATGCTTGGGGGTGTCCACGTGTCCAACAAATGGACACAAAGTGTCCAAAACCTCACAAACACAGTGTATCAATGAACACATGGTCGTAATGTGTCTCCGTGTCCATTTTGGACACGAAAAACACCTCAATTAGGGTTAGGGTTTACCTTTAGAGGAGCTCGCGGTTGTGGAGGAGAAGGAGGAGGACAAGTTCGATGGTGGAGGAGGAGGATCTTGCGGTGGAGGAGGAGAAGGGGCTCGCGGTGGAGGAGGAGGAGGAGGATGGGCATCGACCGGAGGCGGAGGAAAGGGGTTTGAGCAGCGCCGGAGGGAAGGGGGTCGGGCTGTCATCGAGGTCGGGGGAAGAGGGGCGGGAACAAAATATTTGGTGAGAGGGAGAAATGAAAAATCGAACCGAGGAACCCTATTAGCAGCAAGTTAGCGACGTCTGTAAATATGTCGCAAAGCGTCGATGTATTTCTAATATTCTGCGATGCCATAAGCTTTGCGACGCTAAACGTCGTTGAACTAATAAAACTGGCAACGTTTTTCGACGTATCAACGACGTTGGTTTTTATTACACTAAAGATAGTCGTAATATGTCGCTGTTTGTCGCTATCAGCGACGTATTGTGACGTTTACTATTGGCATCGCTAATTCCAGAAATATTAGCAACGTTTTACGTTGGCGTCGCTAATTTCGTCGCTGATATGACTTATTTTGGTAGTGGGTCTAGAAGTTTCATATTGATTGTAATCAGAGGCTTGATTGAAGAAAGATACTTCACAATTGAAGTTGGTCGAGTACTTCGGATCAAAGCTCGCATTGTAGAAGTTGCAAGAACTTTAGATAAAAACTTGTAGTATTTTCCAATAGTGGATTCAACTGAAAGCTAGAGTTCTTCCGACTAAACTAATCCTTACAAGAGGAAAACCAGTATACATCGCCGTGTTTGCGTTTGCTTTCTGATCTCTGCTTTTCATTTACTTACTTATGATATATTCTATGATCTTGCTGCTAACATTTTTAATTAGCTAAATTTTGCTGCCTACTCTATTCACCCCCCTCTAGAGTATTGCGGTTTACAATTCGTTCCTACAATTGGTATCAGGACAGGTTATACAGGTAAAGCGAGGTAACATTGCTATTATATTCTTATTTATTACAGCTGTTACATAGATCACAGTCTCACATATGGCAAGTATGTACTTCACAACTGAAGAGCAATCCACAAATAGACTCCCACTATTTGATGGAATAAACTATAGTTATTGGAAGACATGAATGAGCTTCTACCTGAAGTCTCTAGATTTTGACTTCTGGTAAATTGTTGTCAATAGCTACAAAAAGCCAACTATCTATTACCTTGTGGAAATTAGTATCTACAGATTTTTAAAATATATTACATAAATAATATATTACAGTTATTGCAGTTGGTATCTACAATTATCTGTATAACATATAATAATAAATTATATGTTGCATATTACAGTTGTTATATACGATGCAGTTTACATAGAATTCCTAGACTCAATAAATAAAAAATATATTGATAGAATTGGAAAACCAAGAGCCCTTTGATGACACCTTTCTTCCTTGACGACAGTCGTCCAAAGATAAACAGATCTGGAAATCTGAATACCTTTCGGAGGCGCTGCCCCCTCGACCCATGTCCGCTGATCGGGCAGCGAAACCCCCAATGCGAGGCCCCGGATAGGTCGTTAGGCGGTTCAGAGAAATCTTCTTGTATGACGCCATCTTTGGCCCATCAACAATTCTATATTTTATATGTCCTGGTAAATTCATGTTTGGTCATGCTTTCTGCATGTCAACAAATACATGTTAGACAAACAAAATAATATGATACAAGCATAGCAGTATGATATAGAACATTTAGGACAATGCTAAGTTTAAGTAGCAACAT